>JYDV01000022.1:0-253745 GCA_001447645.1 Trichinella pseudospiralis
CTATGAAAGCGTAAGACAATGCTATGAGCTAGCATCAACGTTAACAATAATTGACTGAACAACAACAAAATTCTCTGCACGTTACAGATGGAAGTCATTATGCATCTCAAATAATATTATGACGTAATTCAAAGAAGTATAAAAAACTGTCTTATGTTGATGAAGCTGAACAACCACATTAATCATACGTAAATTAAGCAACAATCAAGTATAATTGAGTGATCATTGCCAACGCATGCAGTAATAGTCAGCACGATAATAATATTTTTGCAGTAAATACCATGCTCAACGAAATTAATTCCTTATGTTCAAAAAAGTGATTGAATCAGGTTGTCATCGACTTCTTTGAACAGAAGAAAAATGAATGCAAAAGAAGAAGATTGAAATAACATAACATTCATTGAAAACGTCAGCATAATGAATTGATATTTCAATGTAATGCACAGGCAGTTTAAATTACTAACAATTGTGCATCACGGTTGTCGCGAAAGAAGCTGCTGATGCGGCAGCATTGTTATATTACAATATTGGCAGCGACAAAATACAGAGGCTAGTTATTTGAAATTTATAGACTTTGCCCATTCAAACTTAGCATCGTACACTGATTCACGTTCAGTTATTCATTCAAATCAAAAGGTTTGTGCAAAATTTTGACAAAACATTTTCAATCTTCAAAAATTAGCTAAGGCTATGGCAGATGAAAATTCAGATATATGAAAAAGATCGTTTTTATTAGAATGACTTCAATTGATTACATAAATTTATAAAACATGGTAAAACCTGACGGCACAATTCCGCTTAGTGAATGCAACATAAAATTGCTGATTAAATCTGGTAAATTGAGCCGTAAATGCTGATTACTACCTCCTATACGATTACGCTGATTACTAATGCCATCCTGTACGAATCGCAACATCAACCTGCGGTGGATTATGAGCAACTTGCCGTCTCTACTGATGATTCCATTAAAATAGCTATTTTTTGAATTTTATTTCCAGCTATAATTAATTTAGGACATATTTATTTTGTTTTTAAAAATTTAAATACCTTAATAAACTACTGTCTGACGTAAACATGAAATTTCACACAAATTAGATTTCTTCTTAGTAATGCATAATTTACTAGTGTTCAGCAATGATAAATTCAATATCTACTTTAAGCAATATTACGATGTCATTAAATAAAAAGAGGTAACTTACAGAAATAGACAACTTCCCATTATTTGGAGATACGTTTTTCGAAGAGCAGCAAAAAGTGATTGTCCATTTAGAA
The DNA here is from genome assembly GCA_001447645.1 of Trichinella pseudospiralis. Taxonomy (NCBI): domain Eukaryota; kingdom Metazoa; phylum Nematoda; class Enoplea; order Trichinellida; family Trichinellidae; genus Trichinella; species Trichinella pseudospiralis. The sequence goes on from JYDV01000022.1 coordinate 1,273, forward strand.
TAGTAGTGATTATGCTTGTCAGGTATTCTTTGAAAACGTATCAACCTACAAATATTTCAAATCAACCTCAGAACAAGATTTAATTCATGAATTGATGTAAAATCAAAGTGTATGCAACGTGCATATCGATGGGTTATAATTCATGGTTATTACTTGATTTTCTGTCCGAAAATAAAAATTTGCATAAAAGTTCTGTCTCTATTTTGCTCGGCAAACGTGGTATCCGCGACCGTTGATGCAAAAGCACACAATCAGCAATACATGAGACACAATTTTACAATATTAACTAAAATGTTCTTTCGCCCATCTAGATACCATTGAATAGCACAAAGAAAGTAAATTAAATAAAGTTATTAATTCAGTTTTCAAAAACAAAAATTAGCTGAAATTATTTCATCACTGTTAGGCGTGTCTCGTTAGCATGCAAATTTTGATACGTTGCATTACCGTTTGTTTGCTTAGCAGCTATTGCTCGCTACAAGGGTCCACTTCTAATGGATATACAGAACTTTATTTTATATACTTATTTTTCAGCAATTCAATGATATCTAGTAATGAGAAATAACGTAACTGTAATTATTGTAAAGTTGCATCACGTGTATTGCTTTTAGGACGATTTTAGATTACCAACCGTGAAACGTTTTGTTTGCTCAACGTAGTGAAATGCATGCACAGTAAAACTTGTTTACCTGAAAATGTATGCAAATTTTTGTTTGACTGCTATGCATACGCATACGTGCATTAGATTAAATGGCTGTTGACGTACGGTGAACAGGGAGAGTGCATTGGCGTTAAATTGCAAAATTGAATGCATTACTTTAATCCTATATAAATAAAATAACCTCCCTTCAAGATTGAGATTAATTGTAAGCGTCATTAATGAATTTTTATAAAAGTTTCAAAATTAATTCGGCTGCTCAATGTGCAATGCAAATATACAATGGTGAATAATGATTCATTTTAAATGGAAATAAGGGAAAATTAAACAACTGGAAAAGAACAGATACACAGTAAAGGTTTCTTTATTGAAAAATAAATGGAAACAGCAAATACGCAAGCGCTACAAAACTGTAAAATTGAGTTGTAATAATATAAAAAGTATGCAAATTTAATGTGGTTCACAGAATGTACAGTAGTATTGAGCGTACCGTATGACAGCAATAACGTTATTCATGAGGCATCGATAACACAGCCGCTAAACGAAGATAATTTTCAATCATGAAACTTCCACGTGTCAGTTGCACACTTGCAATAAACATCTGCATAAAACAACTATAGAAGAGTAAAAAGTAAACATATAAATTCAGCAATCATCCTCTGCTGTATATAGTTCGCCTAATCGTGGAATCCCTCCCCCCCCCCCCATCCTCGGTGTATCAGAAAAGGAGCAGCATACGGCTCCTTCCCTGAACTTTAGGACTTAGCGCGAAACATTCCTCCCTCAAAAAAACAAGGAAAAATGCCAAAATCCTACCCCACTCAATTGGGCAGGCAAAACGCAACATCTCCCTTTACCTAAAAGCTGCGATAAGGCACTAAATACCACGTTTCCAAGTGGAGCAAAAGAGTAAAGTCTCAGCCACGTCTTCCGCTCGGTAAGCATAGGCTTTCACCGCGTCAAGCTCCAGAATCCTGCCCTTGTCCTGCTCAAAGAGCAATGGAAGAACTCAAACTCTCCCTTGTCTAAAGAAAGGGAGCTTTACGCCAATGTTAACGCTCATTTTGGTCTCTCCATTGTTCACGTGCTTTAAATATTTCAAGTCCCACTCGGGGCATGTTTTCCATTTCGTAAAGCTCATTTTTGTAAGACTTTAACTTTTTCATTTTTATTTCATGGCTTATTTATTTTCATAGAAATGAAGGACATGAAAAATTGCATTAAAGCAACAGAAACAAATTTACATGAAAATGAAAAATGCGCGAAATTAAAAAACCAAAAACAAAGGAGCTTCAAAAAATCGAAACAAAATGGGAAGAATTTAAAGAATGTTGATCAATAAAAAAAAACAAATGTGGGGTTGAGATGCTGAAAATATTGAAAAACATAGAAAAGGCTCAACAAATATCAAAAATGAAAATGTGTAACAAAAGAAAGATAAAAGCAATATAAGTGTTTCCAATGTTCAATCACCTCAACTGACCAATGCTCACATCCATCTTGTCCATTGATGATAGCTTTTTCATTTTGCCCATTCATACAATATACTGCACATGAATTGTGTTGACAATATCATCGCAGCTACTCCTTTTGCTTATTTATGCATATTTCACAAAATTTTCTCATAAAAAATATACACATCAGCAAAAAGAACTAACCAAAAGCGATTGGATAGAATGGAAATCCTTTCTTCGATAGTAGTTATTTTAAATCAAAGTATTTTCATATTCCAAGCATAATATAGCACAATACAGCATAGTATAATATCCAAGCATATTACCAAAGACCAACTACATATTCCATCTATACCTTGACAACTACATCCTGTAGCCACTTCCATCTATTCTCATTTTAATTTATCAATAATAAAGACATTACCTTCTTGTCAAAATAACACTAGGTACTGTAAAACCTTTTTCAGCCCCAATTCTAAAACAGTTTCGCAACACTTTTTGAACAATTGCGCTTGTGCATGTGCTTGTACAATCATTATTTTCTTTCATAATTCATATGAATTTAATTTTTTTCAAGTATATTAACATCAGCAAATTTTATCGTAGAATATGGCATTTTAAAGCTGTTTGTACGTACACATGAACTACAGCTTTAGGCTTTGCAGCAAATGACGTTCCCAAAAACTAGTCCAAAACAGGCACATAAAATATAATCAAAATGACTCCAATTCAGTCGAGAATTTTCTTTCTTCCAGTGCCGAAACATGACACTGCTGCAATAAGAAAATTTGGCCAGCTCTATATATATATATATATATATATATATATATATATATATATATATATATATATATATATGCCTGAATCGTCTGGAGTTTCTGTTTTTCAAGCACATCATTATCGACTGAGGATTCACTTTCTTTGTTGTACAAAGTATGATGATCTTACCTTGTTTAATTTTAACTGTTGTGTTAAAATAAGAAAAAATACAAGATATACAATTGAATATTTTCAGTAAACAAACAGGAAACATATTCATTCCTAAAGCAGCATGGTACAGCAGAGCGGTTCAAGAGTTTGCCTTACACCTGCCGCAATATTTGGCGTTATCCTGCTCACATTTGTTGCCACGCTGTCCTTGGCCATGCTCGCTCTCTACTTATTAATAGGAATAAAGCAGGGACGAGAAAAATGTGGTCTGTCATTTGTTTGTTGCGTATATCTAGTTGCAAGAAATCACTAAGCACCACCAATTTAACAGGCATAAAACTGTTGAAAAAATTTGTACCCGAAAATTCTACTCTTTCTTCTCCGGATCCCTTCCAACTGACAAAAGTTAAAACTATAAGTGAGTTTTTTTTTTCATTTTCTGAAACTAATGTACCAAACTTTCTGATCAGTCTATCTTTAAATGGCCAATTATCATTCACTTACTACATAATCTAGACATTCTGTATCAGGTATTATTGTAATTAATATGAATGCATTGCAAAATGTTTAACGCAGAACAACAACGAGCACAGTAGATGTGAAATAAATAAATAGCTGTAATAAATCAAAACGAGCATTTTCACATTGCAATAGGTGATGGTGCTTTTAGTCCATCTATGATATTATATGAAAGTTCTGACCTTGGCCGTAAAAGTTGCCTTGTAACGTTGTGATTTTCTTTTCAGATGAAATTGGAACAAACACTTCCATTCGCAGACCGGACAGAAAGGTAAGCGATACTTCTGTTTAATTACAAGATGAATTTTGTCAAAATTTTGTGCAATTGAGATGTCGGGCACAAAACTGTTCTATGTGTTCTACTTCTTCTATTCATTATTATTTAAAAAAATCAGCAACAATCTTTCCCTGATTTATTCTAAATTTCGATAACAGTTTTCAATATCCCTCATTCAATTATTGCCAATAAATATCTGAAATTGCGCATGCAAGAATTGATAGATTTATTTCATTTCAAAAGTAAAATGTGAAAAAATTTTTCTCTGAGATTGACACACAAAAAAAATTTCAACACAAATCTCTGCCACACTGTTATTTATCAATGTTATCAAGTGAATCGTTCAAGCTCGAAACGCTGTAATTGCAATAATATTTGACAACTGAAAATTCATTAGTCTGAAGATTAAAATTAAATAAAAAGTAAAAACGCAAGCAATTCGCGGAATACTTCACTTCGAAATGCTGATTCGGAAACACCATTCAGTAGGGAACAAATTAAAACATGATTATCAAATGTAATACTGTAATGAATGAAAAAATTTTTTTTTAATTCACCCCAAATAACAACATTTATGCCAGTTGATACCGTTTAACAAATTGACGAACTGTTTGTTTATCAAAAAGAACTTTTTTCCAAAAATAATTATTACATAAAAATATAAAGTTTTTGAACCTATCTTAGATCAGAAATGTTCTGTGCTCGTCCAGCTCAATTAATGCTGCATTTCAACAAGCAGAATCCACTGGCGCGAACGGTGAGAAAAGTAGCTCAAAAGTTGTGCTCGACGAAGAAGAAACGTCGAAAGAGAAAGCAAGTGAATTGATCAGTTATTGTGAAGTTGATTTCAAAACAGGCTCCTGTGTGTAGAGCGACGATGTTCAAATGTTTTCACTGTTGGCTAAAGATTTGGACAGGATTCATTTTATGCTCAATGGGAAACAATTCTACGCTGAACAATCGTCTGATGAAAGTGAGAAACGTAAGTTTCGAGCTTATTCATTTTAAGTCAAGTTTGAAATTTTCCAACTACGGATCCGTTTAGCTACCAATGTGAAGCTGATCTCGTTGGACTTGGAAAATATGGATGAAGAGACCGCGAGGAAAATATTAACAATGGCTAGCTGTTCAAAAGTGATTGTCCAAGTGCCTACGGTGTGCTCGTCACTGTTGTCTGTTGATGAGAATCTCGGCAAAGTGTGCAAAGGAGAGGCAGAAAAAATTGCATCGTTTCCTTTTCAGTCGCGGCTAATGGAAGAAAATTCATCGACCGACGAGAAAGCTGTTCAGACTTCAGCATCAGATAATGATAAGCCGATCCTGATAAACAGTGTATCGATAGAGGCGATCATACCGACACAGAACGCGGCAACTCAGATGGAGGAGAGCGTCATCTCAACATTAACAACGGAAAACTTACCCAATGTTGAAGAATTCGATCATGCAGTTGTGCAACTGGACCCGATCGATGACGGTGACCAAGAGGACAGCAGAACTTTGGACGAGATGAGCAAATCCATTTATGGTCTATTGGACGAGTGCCAATTTGCGAAAATGCCTTTCAACTTCGCCTACAGCAGCAGCGGCCCCGACGATCAGTGCAAAAGCAGGCCGAATTGGAACCACAATGGCAAAGTAATCCCAGATACAGGAAACAAGCTGGATTTGAACGAACTGAAAAGCGTCATACCGGAAGCGGATCAACACTTGCTGGATATTGCGGGCAAGCTGGCCAACAAAGTACAGTGCGCACCAAAGGATGCAAGTGACCAAGCAGATGAACTGAAAAGTGGGGACATTTTGGCATTGATTACGTTGATCAACAGAAGCGCAAATCATTCAGCAAGCATGAAACAAGTCAACAGCAACGACCAACAGAATAATCTACTCACCAACACCAGTGACAATTGGGAAGATGTTCTTACAAAGGCGCTTAAGCCGCATTCGACTTCGAGTGAAGTTGTGGAATTAACTGAAGAACAACAACGACGACTGCACTTCTACAAAGAACGCTTCGCCAGACAGCGCGAAGAACTGCTTGCACTGGGTATCGACGTACCCTGTCCAAGCCGAACAACTCCTCCACCGTCCCCACTGTAAACTGTATTACAAAATAATAAAATTCAAGTTAAGTTAAAAGAAATGTAGCTAATCAACTGCACAACTGAACAAATAAGTGAAATAAATTTACCAACTGAAAAATTTACTCACCAAATTCACTGTGAAACATTGATTACCAGTTTGCTCCACGCATTGGTTGCATATTCAGTATCATAATATGCAAATTGGATGACGGGTAAAATTGAAAATTAAGTTTCATTTTCAAATTGCAAACTGAACAATTGTGATATGCAGTCGACGAAAAACTCAACAACAATACCAAAACATCTAACAAAATATCGAAATCAAAACACAAGAAAATGACACAAAAAGTATACAGACAAAATAGAACCTACTTTTCATTACACTTACAGTGTAGTGTTTTTTTTCATTTCAATCTACAATAAAGTGTTAGTAATTAATAAAATGAGCGTACCGAAGCGCATTTTAAAGTCACTTTAAAGCAGCAGTTTAAAATTGTGCACAGTTTAAAAATTAAAAGTGCCCTCATGGCAACTGAGTAATATTTAAACAGTGCTGCTTGAATTGTTTGAACTGAGATTAGGCAATTTGTGCAGAGAAGTAAAAAAGATGGAAAAACAGAAAAGCACAGACAACATATTCAGCAAGTTCGGTTGTGCGCTAAGGCTGAATGAAAAGGAACAAGAATCCGTGCTCGACCAACTGCTGTTGACGGTGAACGCGCTGAAGATCCGACCCACAGTCTACGTGGATCACATTTCACAACTGTGCATCAGCAATCCAACTGCGGAAACCGTCTCATTCAAAATCAAGACAAGCCGACCACGTTTGCTGACGGTCAAGCCGTCTTGCGGCTTCCTCTTGCCCACCGGCATGTGCAAGGTGCTGATGCGGCTGCAAGATTCGTCAAACATACCTCCGGAGGTTCAAAGAGACTGCATCACGATCACGTTCATGGTCATTCCGGACGGGGTGGTCAGCGTCAAAGCGTCGACAGTTTGGCAAGAGATGCGCAACAAAGAGCCGATCATCCGGCGAATGGGCATCATCCTGCCCTACGGGAAGGAGACGTTCCTTCATGTACTAATGCACACTGATTTGGACAAGGACGCAACCTACCTTGATGACGAAAACGATACCACAAATGAGGAGGAAGTTCCGCCGAAACAGAACAGCGAATAACAAGGATCACACATTATATAATATTTATGTTCACTTTTGTTTGCCTACTCTAAATATTATGATTAATTGATAACTTAGTTTATATTGAACATTGTTCAAAGTTGGAAAAAAAATTAAAACTCTTTATTTTCATAAATGAATTATGCCAACCATTCGTGGCAAACAATCATTCATCAGTGCACTAAAAGGAAATGAAAAATGATGATTGATGAGATTAACTAAAAAAAAAGAGTTTAGTTTTTGCTTGAATACAGTAAAAATGATTTTCAAGTTGTATTAAATCGGATGAGTTAGAAAAATTGAAAAATTACAGAGAGTAGAGTCAAAACTGACCAAGCTGGGCAAGTACGAGGAATATATCCGAATGGTTGTAATAAGTGAAGGTGGTGGGGTCGGCCGGGTTGAGGCCGTTTTGTCGCAGTGAAGCGAACAGCTGTGCTTCGGTCAGCGGAAAGCTGCTGAACAGTCGACCGCCGAATTTGCACCAACTCTCGCCCAGCACACCGCCCAGGATCAAGTAGCCACCAGGCTTGACCAGCCTGACCACGTTGGTCAAGGCGTTGGTGAAGTCGTCGAAAGTGTTGGAGGCAAACTCCAGGCAGAACAACGACGACACAACGTCAAAGCCCAGACCGTCGTATTCGGGCCAGTCGACCACGCCCGGCTTGAACACGTCGCAGTGGAACACACCGCGCAGTTTCGACCTGCTGGTCACTTCCATCTCCTCGACGGACAGTGTCGCCTGGCCCTCACGCTGTGCAATGTAGCGTAGCACGCTGCGCCAGTCGAACGACTTCCGGTCCTGCATCCACAAGCGCAACTGTTCGCAGTTCTGTTCCAAATAGTCGGACAAGTAGATCTCATCCACCTTGTCACGAAACACCACAGCCATGTGGATGGTGGGTCCGGAACCGATGTCCAGGAGACGAGTGGCTGCCGTTTGCGTTTGAGCCTTCTTCAACGACAGACGTTCAGCAATGATCGGCAACACCGACAGCATCATCGTCATCGCCGGATCCGAAACTGGGCTAAATTCACCATTTCCTGTCTGATACTAGTCAACATCCCGTTGGTGTGATATATTTAAATTCAAAACAAACTCCCAACTGCACCAGTTTAGGACATCTTTCTCATTTAAATGTTTAAAAATTGTTGAAAGTGAATTTTTTTCCCATAATATTCCAATGCATCTTAATAGTGCTGAAGAATGATAAAAAAAAAAAAAGAAATTCTTACCTGGAATAAAAATCTGACAAATAAGCATTCGCGTCAAATGCCCAAGCATAGTCAACTCTAGTCAATAACGGAAGATCACTCTGCATTGTTATTCTGCTTGTTTTGCTTCCAATAAACTACCACAAAGCACAGCTTCTTGAGTCCAAATAAAATGCCAAAGGTAGAAAAAAAAATAGTAGCCGCTCTGCAGTGAATGTGAGGCGGAAAATGATGATTGACGTGCAATAATAAAAATTAGCCAACTTCTCAACTCAACTGACCTGATCGTTGAGCTTAAAATCAATTTGAAGTTTGAAAATTGAAAGCCTGCTTGCAAAACATTTCGCCGTCACAACAACTGACAACATGCATATAAAAGCGGATGCGTTGCAAACTCGTATACATCTTTTTCACGCGCCAAACCAACCAACAACAGAAAAGCTTGCTTATCATTTTTCACCAGCAGATTAATTTAATTGATGTTCAACCGACACCCAAAATACTTATCATCACTTTCAATAAGAAAGTGGAAATTAAAAATTATTCAAAATTAAACGTGTCAAAACAAAAACGAATCGAAAAATGAAAAAAAAACATTAATCCAGGGTAGTGTAATTAAAAAAATGATATCCTAAAATTACTCGCTCGCTCTCTCTCTCACTCTCTCTCATACACACATACAAATATAAAATTTTTATTTACGTTCCCAACAGCGAAAGCTGATCATCAATCACAAAGACGGCATCATTTGAAAATTTTTCCTTGATTAAACTTCTTGCCGTCGAACATTCCTTCCCATTTCAAATATTCGTTCACAAGTGACTTTGTCTTCTCATCTTTCGGATCCAACTTGGACCAATCGTAACTTTCATAATCAATCTGCCAGTCTTCCGAAAGCTACAATAGCAATAATTTTTTTTAAAAAAAAAGAATAATAATAGTACAAGACAACACAACAGAGAATTTCACCTTAAACGCCAATTCTTGACCACGCCATATCCAAATGCCGGATATGGTTGAATTGTTATCCTCGCCAAACAGGCATACACTTGCGAACGCATTCTTGCGCATCTTATCCAATCTTTGAAACATGCCTTGAAATAAAAAATAACAACAAAACATCAAAAGTTTTTTTCTTATAAAAAATCGACAATAAATCCAAAAAGCTCACCAGTTATGAGATTACAACTCATGAACACTTTTTCCAACTCTTTTGGATACTTGTATTCGCAAAACCAGATACTGTAATTGTCCGGATCGAAGTTGGACCAAAAATATGGAATTGCTTTCATTTCAGTATCTTCATTACTGTAAACTCGCTTGAAGGCATCCATATCAAATTTTCTGAAACAAACAAAATATTTGCACCATTGAATTTTTGTTTGTAGAAAAAAAAACAACTGTTGAACCCTTTTGGAAAAGCAGCAAATGGATCTTTCTTGTCACTTTCTGCTACTTTTTCTTCTTCAACTTCAACTTTCTTTTTCGGAGCTTCTGCCGGTTTTGCTTTCGCTTCTGATTTCACTTTTTTTCCAACTTCAGCATCCGGATTCACTGAAAAGCGCACATGTCCGACCGTATACACCGTAAATACGCATCACTTAATACAAAACAAACAATACAAACCGAGGCATTCGACAGTCAAACTTCCAGCAAGAAATTCATTGAACAGTTTTTCATCGAATACAGCTGGTTTTTCACACAAAGGTACATCTCCTATCGCCTTTTTGAAAAACGGTTGATTTATGATAGTCAAGAACCAACGAGTAACATTGGCGTATCGCCTTCTACATCTCTCATCAAAAACCTGTCAAATTCATCAAAATTTAAACATTGCTAAACAACAAACAGATCAAATCAAAAAAAAACAAAAAAATCTTTTTTATAATTAAGAAATAATGTAGTACTCAAAGAAATCATTGCAAAAAAGAAAAGACACTGTGTCTTTTTATGTACAACTATTCTTTATCTCTTCAAGTTAAAAGCATACAATTATATGCTTTTCTTTTAAAAGAGAATGGACAACTATTGTGCAACAAAATAAAGCAAGAAAGTGGTAAACTTACGTGCTGGTAAGCTGGTAAAACATCGCACGCCATAATGATATCCGCCAAGGATATTCGCTCTCCGACCAAGAACGTCTTCGAAAGTAACTGCGTATTTAACCAGTGCATCACTTGCATTGTTTCTTCTTTTGCTTCAGCAACATACTTAAACATTTAAACTTCATTATTATTAGACAGCTTCGACGCCAGCGTCGCAGCAGCGTTTACTTTACCCAATTCCCAAAAATTACAATACACATAAAATCAAAAGCAAGTTATAGAAAAAAAAAGATTATAGACTATTAAATAAATAAAAATAAAAAAAAACAGACAAAGTGTAATAAAAACGCATGCTCAGCACTAACGCTTCACTGTAAAGAAATGCCATCAAATGGTTAAAAATGTAATAATAAAAACAATTTTAACACCTAAATTAATGCATGAGAAAAAGGTTAAACATGATTCATGAGTAAATTTATTTCAATTTCCATCTATCTATACAAAACTTACACGCAGTCTTATATGATCATTTACAACAATTTAACAGCTACAATATTTCTTAAAAATGAAAAGATATTTTCAGTAAAAAACGTCAACTTATCTGACAGAAATCTATTAAATAAAAAAAAACAAACAGTATTATCTACTTACAGTTTTGTTGTACGGATAAGCTGACAAACATGGAATGACCCATGATAAAAGAGGTGCAAAAATTTTTGTATCTGCCACGTGAATCCATTGAAGAACTTCTGAATCATGAAATTTATCTCTTCCAGCACTGCCATGAAATGGATTCGCCAAATAGCACGCAACAGCGTTACAATCAAACAGATAATTTCCTTCATTTGTTACAAACAAAATTTCCTGAATAAATAAATCGGTCACTTTTAATGAAACAAAATTAAAAATAAATTTTACCGTTAGTGGGCATGGCAAATTGTGTTTCATTTTGTTAAGAGGTTCAACTTTAATCTTTTTATTACCAAATTCAGCTACTGCAATAATTTTCTTCGCTCGAAAACCATTCTTATCACCATACAACGTCTTAAAAAAATATGATCAACACTGGCATAACAAACGGTTACAATCAAACAATAAGCTCAACTTACTCCTACAACAGCCATTTGTAGTGTTCAAAATAATAAACTGCAACAAACGCTGAACAGTGATACAACGAAAAACTACTGTCAAAATTGCTGAGTAGGCAATATACGATATCGTAGTTAATGAAATTCAGGTATCAAAAAATAGTAGCCCAAAAGTTATTACTATAGAAATTCGTTTTTTAAGCAAAATTAAACTGATTATACACTTTATTAATATAATCTTATTATTTTAAAGCTGATATTATGATAAAGTGATTACAGATAGTTCCATGATGATAAACCAATGAGACATTTCATCTTTATTTCTGTAGTGTTTTAATTAATTACTGTAAAATTTAATACTCATTGATTATAAATTTCAATTATTTGATTAAGCTACATAGTCCATTATCCAATTCTATCAAATAGGCAAACTACACAGCCACCATTAATTTGAAAATTTAAATGCAATATATTACATTTCAAATATGCTTCAACAACGTGAACATCAAAATATAATTACATTAATGAATTTTAAACTTGAATTGATTTTTACTGTAATTTATTAAAAGAATTTCCAAGATTTCCGAATAGCTTTCAACATGAAAATAATTATTTTTCATGCAGCATAAAGTAATTAGATGTTATTTATTTTAGCAATTTGCGACACATTTTCATTTGTAAAAGAAGAATTTTTTATTAGATTGCAGGTAGTCCTTTCAAATCTTACTGTATGAAAAATTTCAATCTCAACCAATAAACATCGGCTGTTTAGCTTTTTTATTTGTCGTATGTATTGTTTTTTTTTCTTTGATTTGATCGATTTAAATTTCGCATTGTCGTATTAAACGAACACGAATGCATCGTTTCAATTTATCACATCAATGTTGACATTTCCTAGTGTGTTAATTTAAGGTACCGTTGGTTTGTAGAAACAGCTTATTGAAAATTCAGCTTACGTGTGACGAGCTTCGCTTCATCATAAACTCTGTTCAATCTTGAAATTCTCTACGGCGAATTGCGAGCCTACATTGTCCAGTGGTGGAAAATTGTTTGGTTTCTTTTAATTGGTCGAAACGTCCTTTCAAAAATTGCAATCAAATTTCGAACTGGCTTGCCAAGCGTCCCAAAAGAGTGCTACCATTGGACGTCAGCATAATCCAACAGCGCAATAAATAATAAACTCTGCCTGCCCAGAAGACGTGCCTTTGATTCATACTGACATTCTGGCAGATGAGGTCAAAAATTGATAATCGACGCGTCAGTGTCATGCCTCGGCTCGTGCTCATGTTCATTGGTATTTCATGTTTCCTTTGGCTAGCATACGTGCTTTATCTCGTCATCTTGCCTCCTTTCTTTGAACCATGTGAGTTTTGCGTTTGCCTAGATTGCATGTTGTTGCTATACGAAGTCAGTTCTGTTCAGTTGAAGTTGTAAGTTCTTTTCAGCAGAGCTTCATCACAACTCGGATGTTGATCAGCATTTGTTGAAGCGTTTGGAAGAAGCCATAGCAGAAGTGAACACTTTACGACAACAAAGTGATTCCATTCAGGCAGCTTTTGATGTTCTCCAGTAAGTGAGCACATTGTTGTCCAATTTCTGTTTAAAGCATCTGCAACAAATGTACAGTAAGATAATGTACAACAAGTTTTGCAGATATTCAAGTGAATACTTTATTTTTATTTTTCAATTAATAATAATAATCCGTTGAATTCATTAAGCGATGTTTATTGATTTAACAGAGTTGGACATTAAAACAACAAAAGATGTTTATTTTAAAAAGCAGTAGAAAAACTGTCGTCGTTACTGGTAAATATTTACATAATATGTTCTGAAATCAAGTCAGTCAGTGTGTTGATTATAATGCGATAGAGATTAAAAGAGCTGTACATGATGGAAAATTAAATTCTCCAGTAATCGATAGTATTGAACGAAAATACAAAAAAAAGAAGAAAATATATAAAAGAGCTGATTGTTAAAATGACGTCATATTAAAAAGAAAATAGTAGTAATTTTTCTTTCTAATTGATAATGATGATGCTTATTGAACTGAGTGGGATGATTAATTTGAACAAATGTGTTACTTTTTAGCCAATTCAATCAGAGAACAGTGTAGCACTTCGTTGAATCAACGAAGTAGGATATGTATTTATTGTTGGTGCTGTTATGATAATTGTTTCACAATGAAAGAAATCGTTTCAACATTCATATTATTGGTGTGACGTCACAAATTGTCGATAATTGATTTTAGAAAGCAATGCCCACAATTGGTGGACAATGGCAATTTTTTCCCAAGACCCAGAGTGACCGGTCCAGAAGAGAAGAGCCATGGTGCAGAGAAGCGTGCAAGAATTTCACCGTCTCATGAACTGACGTACCAGCGTTTGCATTTGGAATTGACAGAACTCGGCTTTGCAATTCGTGGTGTATTTGAAGGCTTGTTGAAAGAGGAACAGCGAGATACTCAAGCAATTGCCCAAGCGTACGGACGTTTGAAACGGCAGCATCAGTTAAATAAACAACAGTTTCATAATTTATGTTTTTCAGTTTTAAATAATTTAAAAATATATAATTTGCAGAAAATTGATCACCCAGAGTTTGAAACTCGGTGAAGCGGATGAGCGCTTGCAGTTACGAAGCGCCAGACTTCGACATCTCGGCAATGCTGTACAAGAACAGCTTAGACGGTTGCAAAATCCTGAAAAATGCCACGACGCCAGAAAATTGACTTGCACTTTGAACAAATGTTATATATTAATTGAATTTCATTACTCTTGCATGTTTGTATATTTGCTTATTATTGGTGTTGTTTCAGCTTGCGGATTCGGTTGCCAGATGCACCATGTCACGTTTTGCATGATTGTTTCGTACTACACGAACAGGACGATGATTCTCCTGGGTGATCAGTGGAGTTATTCATCGCGTGGTTGGAAAAGTGTCTTCAAGCCTCTCAGTGAGACGTGCACCGAAGCGGAAGATGTTCCACCGTCGATGTTCACAGCCGAAGGTGGTCGAAAAAATTGTATTTCTTTAAATCATACGTAAATGTGTGTTGTGTTGTGTTGCGTAGATTTGAAAAAAAGCTTCTTGGTTGACGCACCAATCGTGGATATCATTTTCAACAAAGAGCAGTATCCTTATCTTCCGTTGAGCTTTCCAAAAGAATTAGCCGATGAGTGAGTGTGCAGTTTCAAATTATTTAAATTTCTTCATTATTCTTTTTTTTCAGATTGATTCAAGTGCATTCGTATCCGCCAGTTTGGTGGATTGGACAATTTGTTCGCTATTTGATGCGTTTTGTGGATTCAGTGAAGCTGGATTTAGACGAAAAGCTCGAAACATACGGCTTCAGAAATCCAATTGTCGGGTAGAAGGAAGTGCTTTGCAAGTTTCGTTTGCGGAAAAGAAATTTTGCTTTTCAGAATTCACGTTCGACGAACGGACAAATTATTCTCCGAAGCTTCTTATCACAGTGTCAAGGAGTACATGGAAGAGGTGGAAAATTGGTACGATGTGCAAATGTTGCACAATGACAGCTTTCTGCCGGCCGATGGAAAACGGGCAGTTTACGTGGCTACTGACGAGCCGACCGTGTTCGACGATCTCAAAAAAGAATATCCAAATTATCTGTTCATCGGCAGTTATGACGTGGCAAAATCGGCCACCACCCAGAAGCGTTACACTGATGCATCCTTGCATGGCATCATTACCGACGTGCACTTTTTGTCGTTGTGCGATTTTTTGGTTTGCACATTTTCGTCACAGGTACGATGGTGGAATTTCTTCTGTGCTTGAGGGAAATTTTTATTTGTTTAAATTGTAAAATTTCCAGGTTTGCCGACTAGCATACGAATTGCTGCAAACAAGAGGCAACGATATGGCGTACGCTTTTCGTTCTCTGGATGACGTGTATTATTTCGGTGGACAGCATCCGCACGACGTCACCGCGATCATGGACCACAAACCCGAAGGACCAGATGAAATTGAGCTGAAAATTGGCGATCGAATTGGCATTGCTGGCAATCATTGGAACGGTTACAGCAAGGGTGTGAACAGAAGAACGCAGCAGACCGGTCTTTATCCATCTTACAAAGTTGAAGAAGCTTGGAATCTGGCAGAGACCCCTTATGATTGGAGTGAAATATTGAAATAACTGTTGCTGTTTGTGTTTTCCTCTTTGCTCATCGACAGTTGTAGCTTTTTTTTCAGTTTATCGATTCAAAATTGTCAGGGATTGAAACACACAAACAAAAACAAACTGTACCTGCTAGTCATTTTCATTTCTCAAATCAAACGGGGCGTCCTGTTCTAGTCAACTCAACTTTGGAAGTGTCCTTACCAAAGAAAAGCAACTGAATAAAAAGTTCGTTGCGAAAACGGTTCTTTCATGGCGTATTTAGAGCTTTTGAACAGAAATTATTTTCAATTTGAAACAAATAATGAAGAAAAAGAATAACATACAAGAAGGCACCTGATAATCGCTTTTGCACAAGTAGTTTTGTACAGTATGTTTCGCTGTAGAAGGAGACCGTATCTCAGAGGCGAAAATGTCGTAATTAATAAAAAGTAATGACAAGAAATGAATAACATGAACAGATATAAAAATAAATCCACTATAGAAAGTATGACTGTTATTAACAACTAAGGAACAGTTGAGAAAAACGAGCATTTCAACAACTTTAAACGCTACACATGAACAAACATAATTATCAAAAACTGAACTAACCAGGCATCTCAAATAAATTTTCTTTAAAAAATGATTTTTTTAATGAAATAAACAACTTTAACTGATTAACCTAAATTTTCAAGCATCTAACTAAAATCTCTGTAACACGTTTATCGAAGTGTCAATCTGAAATTGCTTCCAAAATTCAGCAACAGCAGAATAATTGTTAGTCTTTGATGACAATAACTTGAAAAAGTAATAAAATCTATACCAGCAACAAGTGCAAAGCCGAAAAAGAAAAAAAAACAACTCACCAGTATTGAAGTAAAAATGTCGCCTGCAATAAGATACAGATTTAACGAGAGGGAGAAATTGAAGACGTGTTCAATACAAATATACACTGAACAGTGGTCGGAAATAGCTTCCACCAAACACGAAGCGTACACAAGTCGAAGATGGCAAATAAAAAAAGATTTGCATAAAGCAGTCGAACAGTAATAAAAATGTGCGCAAGATTGGTGCAAACAGCAGTGATCGCATTCAGTTGATCATGTTTTGTTCAATGAAACAATTCAAATACGTAAAATTATCAATCAGACGTGTTATTAATTTATAAGTGATGAAAAATCTGAAAAATCAATTAGACATTCAATTAAGTTTGACAAATATCAATTGACAATCAGCTCAAAACAGTGCACATCCGAAAAGTGAAGTACTTGAATGAAATCAAGGTTAAATTTTTTTATTTTTTGTAATTTTTCACAATTACATGTTGAAAAAATTCCCATTTGTAAAATTTACCAATTTGACAAAATAATACAGAATTCTTCTTACTGTACCTGATTTCATATTACTGTAACAAAAAACAAACGTTTTAAATATTACAGTTATGACGATATTGTATTGTTCTTTCTTTACATTTTTGTAAAATAATTAAAAATAAAATAAAAAATATTTTAAAATAAACTATTTTTCACATAATACAAAAGTTGCCAATGAACGTGGAAGCTTACAAAAACGGTAGTGCAAGAGCAGGAATTGTGTTTTCGGAAGCGGAACGCAACGCAGATGACAGCAGCGACGGGTTCGCATCCAACAATTGGAAGGAGAATTGCGCTGGTCGATTTTCGCTGTTCACGTTTTTCTATTCAGAGTTGGTGCGCGGCTATGCTCTGGAAAGTGACGAAGCAAGGTACGTTGAGAGACGTCGAAAAATCTATGCCCTGTTGAGAATTCCCAGAGAATTGGAAAAGTTCTTGTTCTGCGGTCTGTTGCAATGCACCGATGCTTTTTTGTACGTTTTCACATTCTTGCCGCTGCGTTTTCTGATAGCCGTTGGTCACTTTTGTCAAGGCCGTTTCGGTTGTTCGCCTTCAGAACGATGCGACGTGTTGAAAATTATAATTTTAATTGTCTCTTGCTTTCTGGTCAACTTTTTCGACACGTCTATCATGTACCACATGGTTCGTGGTCAGGCGATTGTCAAATTGTACATCGTTTTCAACATGCTCGAAGTGGCCGACAAGCTGTTCAGCAGTTTTGGTCAGGACATCCTGGATGCGCTGTTTTGGACGGCCAACGAGCCAATGGCCGGCGGTCAGTTTCGCGGTGCGAAGCAACGATGTCTGAAATTGGTTCCCTATTTGGTGATTGCAATCGTCTACGTCTGGTTGCACGCGTTGTTGGTTTTGCTGCAAGCAACTACGCTGAATGTGGCTTTCAATTCGCAAAATAAATCACTGTTGACGATCATGATGAGCAACAATTTCGTCGAACTCAAAGGAAGTGTGTTCAAAAAATTCGCCCGAAACAATCTTTTCCAAATGGCCTGCTCGGATGTCAGGGAACGTTTCCACTATGTCATTCTGCTGGGCGCAGTTTTCGTCAGGAACATGTCGGCTGTGAGCTGGCGTCGGGATGATTTTTTCGACATGGCTCCTGATTTGGTGTTTGTATTTGTCGCGGAATTGTTGGTCGACTGGGTAAAGCACGCGTTCATTACCAAATTTAACGAAATTCCAGCAGATGTGTACAAAGATTTCACAATTACAATTGCATACGACGTGGCGAAAAGTCGTCAAGTGAACGCCCTCACCGATCATTGCGATCAAGTGTCCCGACGGATGGGATTCATACCGTTGCCGTTGAGGTGAGCAAAATAGTCTACTGTGTGTTTATTACTTTTTGTTGTTGTTGTTCATATGTAAAATTGGAAATAAATTTCAGCGTTCTGGTGTTCCGGATATTGAGCCAAAGTTTCAAAATTGAACCGACAAAACACTGGCCAACATTGGCGCTGGTGTTCTTGGCTCTTCTGCTGCTGAAGTTGCTCACAAGCGTGGTAATGATGGGAAAATCTGCCGAATACATTGAAGCTTACGAGCAAATGCTCAAACAAGGCGAACTGCTGAAGAAACTGTGCACAAAGAAAGCTCGCAGCTTGCCAGCCTCGCCGAAGCTCAGTCTGTTGGAATTCAACGACGTGATGCAACAGACCCAAGTGCCGGCAGGCATCACTGTAACAGATCTGCTGCAGAAAGGAGCCGAATGGCCACCGGCACCGGCCGTCGGATTGCAGCGGGCAACGCCCGCGGCAGAGACGGATCTTTCTATGTCAGTGCAAATTGCGGAACGTGTGCTGAGGAAAAGTCGTAGCATGACGTCACTGTCGTCGGAAAATTTGGACGAACCAAACGAGCTTCTAGATTCGAAAATCATCACCGATGAACTGCAAGAAGTGGATCGATATACACTGTGCAATGATGATCGAATTGAATCGTAATTTCACAACAATGCCATTTCCAAAATCGCTGTTCTAATGTTATAACAATAACATTATAAGAAAACAATAAACAACAACCTGTGTACAAACGAAATTATTTGTCTTTACATTTTAACATATGAAACTTTGAAATCAATTCACTGAACACGAAGAACTACAAAGCGAGATGTAAAAGAGAAAAAACGAATTATTTTATTTTCACTTTTGTTCTGGCTGATCGTGAAACTCTGTTTCACGACTTCCGGATGTAATCGCCTGGTCTCTGAACGAGGGAAACGTTTCCCAAGGTGATTGGAGATCGAACTTGCGAAACTCTTGCAGCAATTCCACCGGCTCGCTTACAACACGCTGCAGCTCGTCGTCGTAACGCATCTCCGTATAGCCGGTCAGAGGGAAATCTTTTCTCAGCGGATGCCCCTCAAAACCATAATCAGTCAGTATTCGACGCAAATCCGGATGTCCGGTGAAAATGATGCCGAACATGTCGAACACTTCTCGTTCGTACCAGTTGGCTCCTTGGAAAACAGATGTTACTGTATCCACCGGTGTTAGCTCGTCTGTGTAAGTTTTTACACGAATACGGGCGTTGTACAGGATGGACAACAGCGAATAGACGAGCTCAAATCTGTTTGTCCGCGTTGGCACGTCAACGGCGGTCAAGAATGTGAAATTGGTGAACTGACAGGCGTGGTGCTCTTTCAGAAAGGACAGTACCGGCACAACTCCACTCGGCTCGATCATCACTTCGAGCTCGTCACCGGCTGCTAACTGCAATTTTTGCACATACTTCGGCAAACACGACTGAACGAAACGACCAAACCTCGACAATCGAGCCTGCTTTTCCGGGTCCGGGGTCCAAATGGTGTGGCTGGTTCGATTGGGACGATTCATCTCTTCACTACCAGCGGCCAATGTTGATGGTGTTCGGTGGAAAAAGCGTACACTTGCAAAGGCTGTTTTAGAAGTATTGTGAAATAGCTGCACAACTGACCGAACTCGTTCAACCATTTTTAATAATAGAATGAGTTATTTCAAATTAAAATAAACAAATGAGCACAAGCAACGCAGCACATAATCAACTACATTAATTAATAAGCAAATACTTTTCAATAACACTTCACATGATTATGGTAGGTTTCAGAATAATTTTCAGGCATTATTTGTGGCATACTGTATTGCAATTGCGTAAAGATGCAATTAGTGTAATTTTTAGCTTTATAAAGAATAGATTAAAGAAAGTTTCTTTTTTCATTTTTAAATAACTGAAAATTTAAATTTAATTAAAGTTAAAATTAAAAAATCAAAAGTTTTCACGTACAATCGAAAACTGATTTCAATATTATTGGTCATGGCAAAATAAAAATAATTTTTTAATTATTATTTTTAAAACTACAAATAACTGATTAATTTGCTTCTTGAAATTGACAAATGAATCAATCATAAGAAGTACGCAATGTACTTGGAATTTCATAAAATGCAGCAGCAGCGAGCAATAATTCTTCGTTGTCTTCGAGTTCACTTTGCAAAGTGTGCATGTAAATTGGATTTTCAAAATGCTGCGAAGTTCTCTCACCCTCGTCAGATACAGTAAGATCGGACGTGGATGGTGCTGGCATTTGCAAATGTACTTGATCTTCTGTGTCTCGATTCCACATTACAGACCAGAAAACCCTTTGTCTGGAGTACATTCTAAATGCAGCAAAAGCTTCAATTTCACAGTCTTCGTATTTCATTTCATAGCTGCAAATTTGATTGCACATGTTGATGTCAATAAATCTACTGCGACAGTTTTTCACAATGAAACAGTGTCGATGTACAGCGTGCACAAAGCTCACTTTTCAAAAGCTCAAATTTCTAGCTGTTTGGGTCAACTTTCAGTGTAGCTGAAAAAGTAATGACAGTTAAACAAAGACATACCTTAACAAATACGATCGCTTCCACAAAGCTAACACTGCCAAAAGACAGGCGATGCATATGCAAAACAGTAAAACTAAATCAAAAGTAAATGTATACCAAAATCATAATTAAAAAAATAAAATTTCATCTACCATAATTGACATTCTTCCATTTTGCTACCGATACAGTCCATTCTGTCGCTTTCGACAGCAAAAATTCCTCTGCAACATTAAAGCAAATCATATAAATTTATAATAATTTATGCATTTTATCATAGAAATAATGTTAATTAAAAAAAAAGAATACTTTGAACTTCATTCAAACATCGTGAAGTTATATCAGCATTGTAGTTGTCTTGATCTATGCTGTTAGTGACCACGAGTTGACAAGTGTCAGATCGAATTTTCGAAAAAACAAAACTCCAGTCCAAGTCAGAACAACTTCTCTGACCAAATAGCTGCTGTTGATTGGATGATGAATCACAGGTAAAAGTTACCAAAGCACCTGTAAAATGTTTTTAAAAATTGTCATCAGCACAGGTAGAAGTTCTAATTATTCTCAAACCACAAATGGAACAACAATGGCCAACAGGGCGAATACTATTCGAACATGGCAAATTTTTAGCGCAGTAAACAGTTGAACAAATAGCAGCCATATTCTTGAAAAAAAATAATTTATGCAAATAAGACACATTTATGGATTTACTTTCTTTCAACTACAACCTCATCTTTAATGTTGTTACTGACACAGCCTGTAAACAATTGGCAATTGGTTTTGGTTATAGTGATGCTTGGTACCGACGTTATTCTGGAACCATTTAAGAACTGCAACTTACTTTCCACGCTATTCAGATGACGTGCAAATGATTCACTGCTGTGTTCCTACATACATACACACAAAGAAACCGATGCGTGAATATTTTTAATTTTTTGAATTATACTTTGAATGACAAGAAAAAAATCTACCTGACCATGATAAATTAATCTTTGAACAACAACTGGCCTAGATATGTTGATATAATAGCTGTGACGGTTGCTGAACACAACCGTATCCCACATCGAAGGTACGCGATCACTGTGTAAAACAGGCTTTGGAGCATTTCGAACAAGCCATTTCTCTGGATCATGCCAATTGTTTAGTTGCGCCAAGCCGGCTGTTGAAAGTGGTTTACAATTGCCAACTTCCCAAGTAAGTAAACTCTCAGCAGTGAAGAGAAATTCAAAAGTAGAATTGAAAGTCTAAAATTGAAAGTCTAAATTTTTTTCAATATACCAAAAGAATGTGTCATACAATATTATTGGCTATATTGAAACTTCCGGATACAGGAAGAAGCGCAAGCGAACTTTCTACTTCTGCCAAGCAAGAATTGCTTGTCATGTTCACAGCATTTGGAAGATATTCATAAATTAGTCCAGAAACCTTCAAAACAGTTGCAAACAGTATGCTGAAGATTAACATTACGACAACTGTTGTTTCATGAAAACGCAGCTAACAAAAACAGACCTTTTACTATATAAATCACATATAAATTAACAGCAATAATAACGCCAATGAGTAATATAGTGTTACGAGTGTCTGTTTACATTTTTAAAAGTATCGCATGAAAGCTACCAAACACCAAAATTCTAAACTATTTTTCATTCAAGCAATTCACCAAAAATTTTAACGTAGACCAATTCCAGATGTTTGCCCAAACGTTTGTGACGACGGTCCCAATGATGTCAACGGTTGATTACGATGAAACTCATTCAAGCATAAATCGCAACTCCAGCTTCCTATAATGAACAAGTTCAGAAACAAAAAAAAATTTCATCATCTTGCATTACCTTCAGGTGGTGCAAACAATTTCGGTGTCAAGCAGTACATGTGAAAACCACGATCGCAGTCATCGCAAAACAGTAGCTGCTCCTTAAAAATTAAAAGTAAAAAAAACATTTCACCAAACAATTTTCAGTGAAATCATCTTTGTCAAATGAATTCAAAACTAAAAATATAATTTTTTTTACAATTCAAAAACAAAGCACATTAATGATTGTCAAGTTGCAATCCTACAGTAAAAAAGCAAAAAAAGAGATCACAACAAAAAGTATTTACGTCATGCTCAGATGTGCCGCAAATTGCGCAGGATTTGCATTCTATACACTGCCAGCCGTATTTTTTTGTCGAAATAATCATATTAGAACTGAATTGCAAACAATACGGATGACCAGCTCGACCGCAATCAGAACAGTTAATCAATTGTTCTGCACAACCGGTGCGTTTGTTTTCAAAAATGTCGCCCTGGCAAAGATCACATGTGCTGCTCAGTTCGACCATACCTTGACGCTGAATTCTTGAAGCAGATATTGCTGCCGCTTTGCGCATAGGAGCCATGCGAGTGCTTGTTCCTGACGCACTTTGTTGATGCTGTTGCGAAACACCTGAGAAACCTGACGCATCAGTGGAAATGGGCAATTCTCCAGATACTGCGTCAGAGTGGTGATGTCTCACATGGTAGTGCAGACCGGGTTTGGTTTTGTAGCGCATCGAGCAATCTGAACATAAAAATTGCACAATCAAACATAGTTCTACTTCTAACATTGACCATCCAAAGTAGCCCTACCGTTTCATTCCGAGTGCAAACACCGCAAAGCCTGACTACATTTCAAGCGCATGCAACAACACCTGCTATGAGCAGCAATTCATGCAAAGCACCAGACAGAACAAAATAGTAGGAAAATTTTCATACGAGGACAAGCGTACGGTCGCTCAACCGGATTGGCCGAATCATTGGCTTTTCTTCCGCCTTTTGATGTGGTTTTCTTTTTTCGTTTGCGTTTTGAATATTCTTCATAATCGTCTGGATCCGACGGATCGTCGAACTCATCACCAACAAGTTCCGTGTAATCTTCATACCATGCTGGCTCCTGCAAGAAACAAACAAAACGAAAAACATCAGAACTCAAATCATTCGTCCAATAATTAAGTTAGCATAAATAATAAATAGAAAAATAAAAAAAAGAAACGGCTTGATAATTACAAAGTAAACAACATACTTACAATTAACAACTAACAGATCACAATACATACTGGAATGTCGTTTTCAAAAAAAGTAATAATTCGCTAGTACTGATACGCATGTAACGCATACATTGGAAATAACTTTTGCAAATGAAAAATTTTCTTTAAATACCGTTAATTCATAACAAAACGGAAGTAATATTGTACATAAAAATACAAAACAATTGCACAAACAGACACACGCACACACACATACATACATACATATATATAAAGCACAAGAAACTAAAGTGAGTTAAAACCAAAAAAAAAATAATAAATCAAATCAACAATATAGAACTTTCGAGAGAGAACTTCAACTTGCCCGATATTCCCTTTCAGTGGGTTGAACAGGCGTGTCGGGCACGCTGGAACGAGCAGATTCTGTCTGCTCTCTGGTGGTGCTTTGATGCGTTGATTCGGCATTATCCGCAGACGTTCTGAAGTCGTTGTTCAAATTCACCCCACCAGACGGCTTCTTCTTGCGCCAATCTCGGCTTGGATATTTGTAAAGAACGTTCGGATCGGTTGTCGGTAGCCGCTCGCTGGCACGGCGCCAAAGTTGACTAGGAACCTGGGCAATGCCGGTCTGCGAGTCCAAGAATGGCAAGCGTTGTTGGCGCTCGATGCAAAGGCGACGATTGTAGTTGGCACAACTTTCCAACTGCTCCAAATATGAGGCACTGTGACCGGCCATGTTTCACTGATTCAAATGGCAAAAACAATGCAGTTGGAACAAGAACGCTTTTCGCTGTATTGATGAATCACCCCCTGACCGTACTTTGTTCAATTACCTTGACGTATTTTTGTAGATTAAAGAAATTCAAGTTTCTTCAAACAAATAATCATTATTTATATTATAAACTGTTTATTAATGATAATAAAAAAATTACGTACACATTTTAATTGAAAAATAATTTATTTTATATATAAACAAACTATAAATAATTAAATAATGAAACAATTGTTTACTGGCAATTATGTAGCACATACACAAAACATTTTCATAATTGCAAAAAGTTTGTTATTTTTAATATAATTTTATTAAATAAATTTTAAATAATTACAAGTGATAATTTAAAAAAAAATTGCTCTTGCATTTCAAGTAATGTAAAATTGTTATTCTTCAGCGTCGATGTAGCATGAAACTTTGTATTTGTTTGAAAAGTTTCATTGGTGCTCCATTTCTAACTTGCTTATTTGTGTACCTTTCTTGGATTTATTTCAATTTGAAATGTGAACCAAAAAGCCAGTACAAACTTTCACAACCGCCAGCATGTTTGAAGCCATCGCATGAATGGATCAGGTAGTTATTCTTGTTATGAAAATGTTTATTTTTTCAAAAAGAAAAAATTGCTCATAATAGTTGCATATGATGCTGAATGCGATTTGTTTCAGGTTGAAGGAAATTCTCAGCTTTGTTCCGTTTCATTGCAAACGAAAGTTCACGTTTGGCAATTCTAAGCAACAGCTTACAATTTGTGCTGAAGATCCAATTCTGCATGCAAAATTTTTGAAATTTTCGCCAAAGTGGATGTCTTTCACAAAGTGGGAATGTTTGAACTTGCTTTTCAACCAATACAACTTATGCAAATAATGAATCTTTTTCAGCAGTTTGGACAGCCTTTATGCGGAAGAATCATTTTTAAAGTTCAATAAAAATGCAACCGCAATTGTTTATTCCGGTGGAATTTTACCCACAGGAAGAGAGCATATCGCTGATGGTCGGTTAGATCATCGAATTGGTTTCATAATAACAGAGAGCATGGCCAAACGTTGGATTCTTCAGAAGAAAAAATACGAACGTGTTCTTCGAGTGTTCCAATCCATTGTTGGAGAAGAGGAAATAATGGACGTGCTAAAATTGGATTGCACTACATGCTGGGATGCAGAATCACAGTTGGGCGTTTTTTCTGAAATGGCCGATGCAAATATTTTTAATCGAGTACGCGTATTTGTCTTGGTCATTCATTTCAAAAATGATAATCCATCAATATCTTACAAATGGTACACAATGATCAACAGAATGTATTTCGAATTTTCAATGGCACTGTACATTAGCAAACAATGGGGCGAGTGTAAATTTATGGACAATTCTTGTCGTTTTACTTTGGGCTTTGTAAAATTTAATGCAAACAACAACAGGCCTTATTCTGCTCCTGTTGCAGGCATTGGTATAAAGAAACGTGATCAGTTCTTCTTCTTCTTCTTATAATATATATCCACGTTACACATTTGAAATTGTAGGTTCATACGAAGATGAGATGCTACGTTTGTCAGTGTTTTTCAAAGAAGTAATGACAGACTGTAAGAAGATCCATTTACCGATGGCTAATCATGGCAATCCCTGGACTGCTTGTGAAGCTGATCTCAAAATTGCTTCCGATGCAAACACTTGCAATATTGTTTATTTTGGGTGCAAATTTACAAGTAATAAGTTAACTGACATTTTCAAACTGTTGCTATCTTGTTTAAGTTTCGGATACGGTCAAAGCTGCACCGACTGGCTGCCTTCGCTTTCCATGTATACATGTAAATTTCTTCTCTTCGATCCTGTTTGTCATTCATCAGCTAATGATGTGCCAAAAGATGTTCAATTGTTCCGAATTTTAGCTAAAAATTTGTAAGCGAATGTTAGTCAATTAACAATTTATGCAAAGTATGTATTATTAGATCTGTGGTGGAATCTTACTTACCAAAGTTTGAAAATATTACCATCTTGTTTGTCAATCTTGAAGGAGGTGAATGGGAATTCATGGAAAAATTTTTAGATTCAGATTTCAAGGTAAATCTTTCTTTTCTGAATCAATCACGCTTATTCGGAAAATTATAATTTAGACAATACGACAATTGATTGTCCGTATTAATTTTTGGACTGGTGAAGAAGCGATTCATCTTAGAGCACTTTTCACGCAGCTGTACCTTTTGAAAAAGCTCGGCTGGTCACTGTTTCATGCCATTCGTAGAGAAGAAAATTGTGATAATGTGTTTTATTGCCGAAGAAGGTTGCACTATGAGCTAGGCTACATTCAGACTGTTCAAAACGGAAATTAAACTGTATATTGAAAATAAATTTTCCTACCTTCTTATATAATGAATTTACAAAGAAGAGCTTTTCATTGGCAATTCCTTGTTGAATTGATTTTGCTTTCCAATAGCCACTGAGTTTCGATGTTCTGCAGCTATTATACTGTGGAAATTTCAAAACAAAATATACAGTGATGAAATACGTTAAAAAGTAAACATGACAATGATATTTCATTCCACAGAATTACTGTGCATAGTGATACAATATTATAAAATAAGTGAAAAAAATAGTTTTTGTCGAAGTAAAATATTACAAAAAATTCATTCAGTGAGGAGTTTTATTCAAAAGTTTATCTCCTTTACGACGATCACGCAGTATCACGTCAGCATCGACTGGTGGATTGTTATGCGGCTTTCGAGGTGAACGTAAAATCTCAAGAATATGCTGAACAATTAAATCAATAGCTACCAAATTCTCACCGCCTCTTGGAATAATAACGTCGGCAAATTTTTTCGTTGGTAAGCAAAATTCCTCGTAAGCCGGCTTGACAAAATTCAAATACTGATATAAAATCGTTTCTAAATCTCGACCGCGTTCATTCATGTCACGCATCACTCGACGTGCCAATCTTGTATCCGGATCAGTGTCTACGAAAAGTTTCATGTCTAACAGATCTCTGATTTCACTGCTGTACAAAATAAGAATGCCTTCGACAAGAACAACATCAGCCTTAGGAATTTCCTTAAAGGCGTCCGGTATTCTACTGTTTGATCGAAAACTATACGAAGGAATCGAGACAGTTTTGCAGTTTTTCATATCCTTAATTGTCTGAGCAAGCAACTCAAAATCAATAGCCCGCGGATGGTCAAAATTATATTTACCGGTAGTTGCCAATTCTTTCTCTTCGCCTTCCAATTCTCGATAAAATGAATCTTGACTAATCATCGCAACTATTCCATGTCGCTGTGCACCAAGACGAGAGACTATTTCTTGACAGACTGTCGATTTACCAGAAGCCGTACCACCACCAACTCCAATGATAAACGGCGATGACATGAGTAACAATTACATGTGCTTTTGTAGAATTCTATAAATTAAATACTATCACGTTATTTAATGAATAAATTCCAAATTTTAATAACAAAATGACAAATCCAAAATCTCGCAAGACGTATGAAACGTATTTTCATAGAAAAATCCATAAAAAACGAATGTTTTACTGTAAAGATTTTCAGGTATTAGAAAATAAATAATTCGAATTTTTTTTATTAAAATTAACACTGCTTGCAGAAAAATCAAAATAATACATTTTCAGTTCATAATTGCATAAAATCTTGCGTTTATTGCATTGCATCTATTAATTAATATGTAATATTAAAACTGATTTTGTAAAAATAGGAACTTTATTACACTTTAAACAAATATTTAAATTACCGTAGGACACACTGTATTCGGCAGCGGAAAATTGGGCATTTTCGAGATGTTTGTTTTTGACATTTCTGAAATACGTGAAATAAGCTTGTCACTGTTTTTTCTTAAATTATATTTGTCGATTATATCATTCATTTTCAATTATGCCATCTTTGTTTATCGAAGGAAATTTATTATGCTTCTTATGATAAGTAAAGTTTTTTTACAACTTTTGTTTGTCAAACGTATCTACCATTATCAGCGGAAGGTAGAACTATAATCATGCATACATTATTCACACTGTTTGCTTTTGTGCGTGACGATTCGCTTCACGTCCTTGTGTCATATGGCCGTAGTAACCTTGTTTACCAAAGTTGAACGTTCGCGCATTCGTTACTCTTCCGTTCACTTTTGTTATTGAACAATTTTCAGTGTCTAACCATCTTCATGAAGCTTTAAAATGTGACATTTTCTTGATCTCGTTGATGCAATGCTGACGATTTCAATTCTATAAAGTAAGCAGTTATAGTATTTTCAAAGTAATCTTAGTTAAAAATGTAAAATGTTTCTAATTTTTGAGTAATTCAAAATATTAATCATAAATGTGTATAATAAACAGTGAGTTCTTATCATGTTTGATTTAAATATCGAATGTTTCTCCATGATTTGATGAAGTTTTACTTTTCAGTGTTGGCTGATCACATGTTGCAGCTTTCTTAAACAATATGGGTAATAATTTTTCGTTCGAATTCAAGAATACCGAGTTGCCGGCATCCGCTGAAGTATCTTCGTCGCAACGTACGATTTAGCAATAATATTACGTTTGTTTAGCCTGTTTAATCATTTGATGATAACGATATTTACCATTCGAACGTTTCGTTAGTTAAGTTTGCAAACCATATCATGTAAATTTCATCTCTTTCTCATTCTTGGCACGTTGCTTTCAAATTTGATCACATTTTCAAATTAGTAATTTTGCATCCGAACAATCTCTCTGGGCAGGCTAGTTCACCACAAACGGACAGTTTTTCTTCTTCTTACAGTATTCTGGTTGTACAATTAATGAAAATCAAGTTCACTACATCTAAATTTTTGAAAAAGCTAACACGTTGAAGAAAAATACACAATTCAGACCGTTGAAATTTCAGAATTCAGAAATGTAATCCCAGTAAGGAGAAAAAGGAAACGAGATAAGAAATTGAAATCTAAACTTTTCAAAGAAAGTTACCGTACATTTCGCCAGATGCTCTCATCGTGGTGCCTTCGCAATTTGCACTGTCTGATGGTGGAATTGGAAGCTTCTTGGGCGTTGCGGGAACTGACTGTGTCGGCGGACCTTTCCAGACCGCCGGCGCCGTCGTTGCGCAACAGTCTGCTTCGCATGTACGAACAAGCAACGCTCAGTGATGTTGTGCTGATTTTCCAAGGGCGTCGGTTCGCGGTTCACCGGTGCATCGTCAGCCGGCGCAGTCTGTGGTTGCGCACGTTGCTACGCCAAGCTGAAAGAACACATCCCACAACAATCGAGTTCCGCCTGCCTCCGGGATGTCAGATTCCGGACAGTCCTACACCTCGTGTGGTTGACTATTTCATTCGATTTTTGTACTGCGGCTACATTGACGAAAGGGATTTGTCAGCAGATGAAGCAGTGCAGTTGGCGTTGATGAAAGTTTCACTGGGCGTGTCCAACGACTGGCATGGCGACATGTTCGACATGATCCGTCAGCCGAACGAAGATGCGGATTTGATTATTGTGTTTACAAGAGCTTCTTCATCTTCAGCCGGTGGTGCACAAGTGCAACCTGAATCAGAAGCAGCTGTTGAACAACAACAGTGTGGATCGAAGTCGCGAGTTTCGCTGTTGAAAAGCCAACGCAAAATGCCAAAGTGCCAATATTTGTGTCACAGTGTAATTCTGGCCTCCAGATCTGGGTTTTTCTTGTCATTGATCTCAAAAAGGAGAGCTGATTGCAGTGAACAAAGCGACAGAATAACCATCTGCTTGGATGAATCTGTAATTCCACGTCAATATGCGCCCGTGGTTTTCGAAGCACTTTACCTGGACAAAGTGGATCTGTCTTTGGTGAATAAAGTGAAAATTCAAAAATAAAAATAAGTATATAAAAATTATATTAAAAATTCCAGGTTTCGCCGGGCTCGTCACCACCGTGCAGTTCGTTGAGTGAAGTGAAAGTGATCGCGTCCGGCAAGTGCCTAGCGTCGCCTCTGGAAGAAGCGACTGAAATTTACCAAATTGCTCGGTTTCTTGAATTTCCACTTTTAGCCCAAGGCAAGAAGTGTGATTCAATTATTCGCATGCATTCATTTTTTTATCCTTTATATTTTTGCTTTTAAAATCAACAGGATGCGAAGATCTCATCGCAAGTAAAGTCGACTTTGATTCTCTGTTGGCGTTGTACAACTGGTCATCAGAGTCGTATGGTTCAGCCTACGTCCGTCGATGTTGTGTGGCATTTCTTGCTGAACACTTGACTATCATTGCCAACAGTGCTGATCTTTTCGAATTGGACGAATCAATGCTGGTCGAAGCGTTAAAGCTTGACTTTGTTCAGGTAAATAAATAAATAAATAAATAAATAAATAAACAAACAAACAAACAAACATTCTTCTTGTAAAATTTTGCTCGATTATTGCTTCTTTTTTTTTATTGCATTGTACAGGCCAGTGAATTGGAAATTCTGTCGGCTGTGATTAGATGGGGCGAACACCAGCTTATACGTCGTCTAGAAGAAAGAGGTTCTCTTTTGAAATTCGAAAAACAGGAAAGAAAGAAAAATTGAATTCTGATTTTTGTAGAACCGAACGTCATTGCAGGCACAACGCATTCGATCAGTCGCAAAGGTTTGAAACGAAATGACCAATTCGACGCTGAACTGATGCAGATTCTCGTTCGACTATTGCCACTGGTTCGCACAGATTTCATCCTGCCCAGAAACAGTCCGGTATTGTTTACAACATTCAGTGGATGAATTGAAAATTTTATTTTCAAAATTTTCATGTATTTAAATTGTGAAGGTATTGGTGAACGCAGTGAAGCGAAATTTGCTGAACATCAACGATCAAGATGACAACGATGATGCTGATCCAGTAGCAGCTTCGTTTAGTCAAAACGATACCAGCAGTGACCAGCAGCCGTCGACCAGCAGAGATGGGAGTGCTTGTGATAGACTTTGGTCTTGTGCCGGGATGAAATCTCGAATACCAACACAGCCGAGGGTATTTCTGCCATTTTACAACGAAGTGAGGAGGTTGTTCATCAAAAAGGTGGCAGCTAGCCCGGATCAAATATTGTCTTTGATCAATCACGAGCCATCGTCGTCAGAAATGTCTCCCTGTACGGTAGACTTGTTAAAAGCTTGTCCAACACAGTGGTTGTCGTTGGATACGTCGAACGTTGGTGAAAGAGATGAAGTTTACTGTACATTTTCTCAATAGTATTTTTGTCCTAGTTGGGTATGTATAAAATTTGAATTACTTTATTAGTTCCGGACGGTGCAACGTTGGAAACCATTCGACAGACAGTTGATCATCTGTTTCGCAACGATCCTGTGGTACGCAAAGCATTAGCCTGTGGATGTAGCTATCACCGTGCATCGGCACTGGATCAGGTAATAAATCAGTGCTGATTCTTAAAAAAAACAAAATAACAATCCATACAATATTTATGATATAATAATGATTAATAATCACAACAATTTGAATTCGTAGGTTCGAATTCGTGTTATCAGAGAGAATGGATTGGATGACTCAGTGTTGGCGTTGTTGCGCATGCCAGATAAATACAGCGCAGTTTATCGGACCTGCTTGCATATCACCACTACACCGACAAATCTGCCCGATGTGATGCCAAAATGTGACGATAAAAATTACACATGCACATGGCCATGCGAACGCTCAAGACGAAGCTATTCTTTGCAAGGGATCTAGACAATAATAATAATAATAATAATAATAATAATAATAATAATAATAATAATAATAATAATAATAATGCAAACCCTGGGGAACATTCAACAGGAATCGAAATCGAACTAACATTAAGTGCTTTTTTTCCATTTTGCTATGCATTTTCTTTATCATTCATAGAATTAGTATTTTTCATTTATTGTTTCCCGTTCATAATTTTCACAGTTTTCAAAATTTCCATAAATGAATAAAAATCATCGAATCAGAATTCACTTTAAAAAATCATTTCTGTTCGAATGGGATTTTCATCCAAAACACGGAAATGTAGGATCAATTTCTTTAGCCCAAGCCAAATAGCCGCCAATGACATCTTTGAAATTCCATCGGCAATCGTCATTCAATTTTTTGCGTAATTCTTTTACGGCCATTTGCGACTGATTTCCTCGATTACAAATTACAAAAACTAAAATTGTCCATTATTTTCTTTTAAATAATATCTCATATGAAAACACTACTGAACAACAGTAAAAGCCTAATTTAAATATTCATTAAAACTAGAACTAAAATATTATAATTAATAAATGTTAAATGCTTATTTTTAAAAAAAACAACAAACATCTTTCACATACCATCTTCTGGAAGTTCAATTAATTTTTCTTTCAATTCTGTTGAGTTTCCCCTAACTATGATATCTAAAGGAAGATCTAAAATAATAAAACAAAAGTGAATAATATCAAATTGACAAACAATTTTTTTGAATAGCAAAATTTTACTGATGGCTGTTTCGAAATGAGCAATTTCGTACTGATGAGGTAGACGACAATCAATGAACCAACATTTATCAGTTTTCATCAAGTGACTAATATGCTGTACAGTAACACGATCTTTTTCAGGCAAACAGGAAATTTGATGCGCCTAGTGACAAAGAGCAAAAAGCAGTAGCTTTACTTATTAAACTTGGACAAAAATAATGTCAACAAATCTTACCAAATCACATGCTTTCATTTTACAAAAAGCCTCATAATCTAAAAGTTTAACAATTTTAGGATTTTCTCCACAGATTGCGCATTCCTGGTCTTTGTCTCGCAAACGTATAACTCGAAATGTGCCCGCGCGACCATCGTATAATAACATTTTCTTAGTATATGACGCTAATAATAAAATTAAAATTAATAGCAATATAGAATTTCACAAATATCACTTACGCCGCATTTCCAAAACGATTTTGATCACTTCTTGTGCTTGTAAAGTTCCGATCAATCCCGGCACTGTATTGTCAAAATTTGCTTTTATAAAACAAAACATTTAAAAATACATTATCAAATACCAGTTCCGAGTACTCCACTTTGTGAACAAGACGTGACAGTATCCGGAGGTGGAGGTTCAGAAAACAAACATCTATAACAAGGTCCATCACCATAATGATATACAGTCAACTGACCATCCCATCTCAACGCGCTTCCGGAGACCAGTGGCTTATGCGCCAGTACGCAAACGTCGTTCAACAAATATCTTGTTGGTACGTTGTCAGTACAATCGCAAACAACATCGTACAAGCATACAATTTGCATTGCATTTTCACTACTGAACCTTTCGTTGTAAACAGTACATTCTACTCGAGAATTTAGTCTAAATTTCACAAGAATAATCATGATAAAAATTAAGAAAAAACACAATAAAAGCCTTACGCATGAATAGCAGAACTGATGGACTGAGCTTTGGATGTGCCTACCTCTTGTTCGTGATGCAATATTTGACGGTGTAGATTGCTCACTTCTACTACATCAGAGTCAACTATACCAATGTAACCTTACAAATATTTTAAAAAATGAAATACTAACATCAAGATACAATGCTTAGAAAAATGAAACAAAGAAAATGAAGCAACCACAACTTACCAATACCAGCGCCAGCTAGATAAATAGCACAGGGACATCCTAAACCGCCTGCACCAACAATTAAAACACGAGCTTCTTTTAACTTCATCTGACCTCAAATAATAAAATTTAAAATGTATACAAATTTGTAACATAAATATTTATATTATAAATAATAATATTTATATATTTTAAGTAAACTGAAAACAAAACATATTAGAATATAAACAAACTAACCTTTCGCACCAATCTCCCGAAGAAGTAGCTGCCTGCTATAACGCTCGATTTCATCGTAGGCCAATGTATGACTGTTATGATTCATAATAATCTTTATTTCTGTAAATTGAAAAATACACAATGAAAAATTCAATTGCTAAAAAAGAAAGATTACAGCCACACACAAAAACATTTAATAATGAAAATACTGTATATAAAAAACAACAGGAATTATTTTCTTACCAACAAGCGAATGATAAATAAAATGATGAATGTCAAAAGGAAAGCACAAATTTCTATTTAAAACGATTAGCTGTTAGCATTATTTACAAAGATAAAATGAAAAGTCAAAAAAATTTATTGCAACATGCAACAACTTTGCACAAAAAACTGCTATAAAATTCAAATTAGAAAAAAACTTTAATCAATAACAAACAATTTCATAAAAAAAGTTGTAAACCTAAATTTATTTCAAATTTATAAAATTTTTTACACAATCTATTTAACTTATAACACAGATTATAGCAGCCATTACGTCTCAAAAAAACCCTAAGAATGTTGAGAAAAATGTTTACTAAAAAATAACATAAATACAACCAGTGAAATATTTCAAATTTGAGG
Organism: Trichinella pseudospiralis; assembly: GCA_001447645.1. Classification (NCBI taxonomy): domain Eukaryota; kingdom Metazoa; phylum Nematoda; class Enoplea; order Trichinellida; family Trichinellidae; genus Trichinella; species Trichinella pseudospiralis. Next base: position 36,182 of record JYDV01000022.1, read on the forward strand.
TCAAATAACATTCATTAATAATAACAACTAACATATTTTTATTGACTTTGAGTAATGTTATAAATTTTTTGCAGAAAAATATTCAAAATTTTAACCTGCAATACGTACAGTATGAAAGATGTGATTTAATCTTTCAAGAAGAGGAGGACGCCGCCGTGTGCGTAAGTATTTCACGTTCATTTTATATTTACCTTAATATGGATAAATTAACAAATATATAAATTATTAAATAAATTGTAGAAATATGTGAAATTTATAGATGCCGTTAATTAAAAAAAATAACAAAATATTAGAAGTGTACATTATATTATAAAGTGAAATATTAGAGTATTGAAGAAAGCATTAAGTACGTGATTTATTAAAGAATTATATTAATAAAAGGTAAACAAGCTAAGCATTACTGACGTTTATACATTGAAGGTTACCTGTTCCTTTCTTAAAGTTTTACAGTGCTGTTTGGCATGCAGCACTCTGGCAGCTGGGCAATTCAAAGTTTGACTGCTTATGCAGATTCTGACGAAGATGAAATCAAAGTTAATTCGACGAATGATGAGTCTGATCAGACTTTTTTGAAAGAAAAGGTAAATAATTGTTTATACATGTGAATATTTGATGTATGATCTTTGGTTATATATAGGACAAAATGTTTATTAATGAAAGTTATATTACATTAGATAGAAAATTATTTAATAAAAGTATTTATTAAGTTAAAAAGAACTGAAATTCTATTATTAAAATAAAAATGAACTGTTTCCGTGACATAATGCAAGGTGTTGTTTTTGAAAAATATTGACTTAAGCGATATGAATCAGCATTGCTGATCGTTAAAAATATTTTTAAACATATATGTTACAAATAAATACATTATGCAGAGATGCTGTATTTCGTGATCAATATTTTTCACAATATTGAGATACTGCAATGTTGACACATACAGTTATCAGTGTTAGTACTATTAAATATTGTTATTCATAACGGCATTTTTAACTTGCTTTATTTCCAATAAAAATATTATTTTAATTTAAAATGATGCGTTTACTTTGAACAAGCATTTGATGAATATTTAAGAAGTCCATTTTCTTACTGTATTATATTGATATTCAGGTGTGAATTATATATATGCTTTTAATCCATTACTTTATTGTTTTATAATAATTTCTTAATCTAATAACTTACACTGAAATCTCAATACTTGACTTAATATTAATATCTTAACATCTAAAATCTTAATACTTGACTAAAATTTTGCTTATTCTTGAAGGTGAAACCACAGCATGATGAAGAACAAGAACCTAGGTCTTACGGACATGGCACCCAATCCGTGTCATCGAAATTTTACGATTCTGATGGGGATAGTTCTAATATGGTTGAACCAACACCACCCCATCGTAGAACCGGATTTTCGGGATCGTCTTCTCAAGCTTCTGCTTCACCTCCTTCCAAAGCTTGTAAGTTATTTAATAAATTTCGAAATCATTGTTTAATCACTCGTTTTTTCCTCCAAAGCGCACAGAGAATCTTCTACTGGGATTCTGGTAAATTATGATTTTGAAGAAGATGAAAATTTTGAAACTGAACAGACTGGATTAACGGAAATATTTTGTCGTGACGAAGAATACACATTGACAATACAAGCTTCGGAAAGTCCTGATGATATTCCTCCCATGCCACTTGCTGAAAATTTGAGCGATGAAAATACAGAGAGCATTCGAGAAGAGGAAAAAGAGGAGGAGATGGAGGAGGACGGAGAGCAGTCTTTCGGTGGTAACATTTCATGAGAAATAAAAATATTTATATTTATTGCAATTGTTGCTTTCAGATTTAGATGACTTGGCTGCCGTAGAAAAGGCATACTCGTGGAAAATTGATGACATGCTTCCACCATTAACTCAAAAGAAGTGTCCATCAGCTCTGAAAGTGATACGACCAATGATGCGTACTGTTTGCTGTTGTAAGAATGTTTAATTTCAGGAAACATTTGACGAACTATTTCGACAAAAAGAAGAAGAAAATTTTGATTTCAATTCGACTGTTCAAAAAAGAACAGATTTTCGCAATCCGAGGTAATTGTTAATACAAATATGTGTCTATTATTAATTTTGTCTGATTATGTTTCAAGCATTTATGAAAAATTGGTAGACCACTTTGGATTGGACGAAAAGGGCTCAAATTTTCCACTGGTAAGCTTGCAATATTTTTTTATCTAACTTTTACTGTGCATCAGTATGCAGTAATTTTAAATTGTTATAAGTAAAATGCAATGGGAATGGAACGAATTGATTGGAAAAATTGATTTGGTCTTGGAAAAGGTGTGCCTAGAGATCGTCGTGGGCCAGCAATAGTCGCTAGAGAACAGCCAAATTTCATGACTGGAGACAATCTGGCCATTTTCTGAGGGGATTTTCAGTATGAAATTAGACCATCTACCCAAGAGATTTTTCTATTCGTGTTGAAACTTTATCATGCTATATATTTAAAACCTAAACCCAAACTAAGCTTCAATTTAATTTTTAAGGTTAAGCACGTTTAACGTGTAATTAATATCTTTTAGCAAAATTTATTTTGCGTCACGTTACTATTTGTACAGATTATGATTTCCAATACTATGCAAACACGATAATGAAGACTTTGCAATGAGGTAATATTAATTCATTCAATAATTTAAATATAGGTAATAAATAGAAAATTCTATCCTTTTTCCCTCACCTATAGCTAATAATTTTATGCAAGAATCTGCTGAAAAATAGCTAGTTCACCAGATTAGTATGTGAAATTGCACTGAAAATCTGAAAAAAAATTATTTCAAATATGTTCGTCAATCTCATGTAAAACAAAGTCTAAAGTAACGGTCGATCAGGAAAAACAGAATTTGATTTTAGAATTTTTTTCTCAAAATTTCTAAAAGTAATTCCCTATTTTTACATGCTTTATTATTTTTAGGAATTTTTCGATCCGCATGGGTTCGACAAGAAGGATTTTTATGATCAAATTTGTAAGTTATCAAACATTCAATTTATTTATTTATTGTAATTAATTGATTTGCTGTTCAGCGGCAGCACAGAAGTTGTTGATGGATAATTTGGAAAAAGAAAAAAAGACACCCGATAACAGCAATGTGACCACTACTAGCGGCAATAAAAGCGAAAATAAATTGAGTTCGTGTTCTGATGCTTATTTGAATCAAACAGTCAACTAGCTAGCTGTTTATTAGCTGTTTCAGTTCCTGAAAGAAGAAGGCAATCGAAATGGGACCGACCAGATACATCTTCCACTGATGAGAAATCAGCAACTATAGCCAAAGTAACTGATATTGTTATTCCGAAGAAGAATAGCGATACTAATATAAAAAGGAAGAAGAAAGAAAGTCGATGAAGAAAAAATTTCTTTTAATATTTAGTAATTTTATTTATTATTGCATTTTTCTTCTTTCACATTCATACACTCACACAGACAGGCACACATGCATACATACATGTATGTATGTATGTATTATTGTATATGCTGTTTCTTTTCTTCAGTTTGTATTTTAGAATTGTTGCAGTTAATTTTTTGTAAATAAAAACGGGTACTGTAAACAGAAAAACAATAAATAGTTGAAAAGTTTGAACTGGCCTCTGGCCACTAGTAATGTACGTCATCAAGAGCTAATTAAGGCATTGTATTCGGTTGGTTCGCATGCGAGAATCGATTTGTGGAACGTTGATCAGCCAACAATTTTCCGTCGGATCATGACGCAGTCCGAATCGCGCAATTGGTTAGCCAATTAGCTTGACGCTTCAAAGTCGACAAGCTGGGTGCAGAACATTTTTAAGTTGAAGTAACATATTTCAACACCAGCTTGGTCAAATTTTTTCTCTGTATGCTTTAAGAATGAAGTCTCACAAAGCATAACTCTACTTTTTTTGGATGTTGTCTGAAGTGTCAGATGAACAAAGAGAATAACATTTTTGCCTACTTTGTACCGACATGTTTCCTTTCGCTGCTGATCATTCCAAATCACTGTCATCTTTGCAAGTGAATTCTGACAATGCAAGAGCAAGGTATTTGCATTTTATTTTCTTTACAATTTTTAATTTCCTATCGTTTCTTCTTCTTCTTCTTCTTCTTCTTCTTCATTTTACAACATTCACAAAGACACACCGGTTGGCTTTAAGCGACTTAAGTCCAACTGAGGCGTATCGATCGCATACCTTCACAATAAACGACTTCCTAACTAATAAAAAGTGCATATTTTTGAGCACAGCATGGGCAACCAATTTAAATGCAATGCAGAAAACAGTTTAAAATAATAGTTTCAGTTGTCTCACTGTAATTCAACACTGTACAACTGTACATACGCAAACAAATATATGCATGCATACGCCATGTACAATTGTGACATTAAACAAAGGATTTGACATGAAATTCTATATTAAGCAGCATTTCATTTTTGTTATAATAGCCGAAAGGAGGAAATTTCACATCTTGGACTAGTGTCAAATGTATTATTGTCTGGAAAAAGCATAACAAGCCAGCATTTCTAACAATTACTTTCAACATCAAACATTGGCTTTCAATTGAAAAGAAACTGACGTGAAAAATGATTACTTTATTAGAGGCATTTTGTCACACAGAATAGCGGCTTTTCACCGTCGTCCAGCTTTGTGGATGTGCATAAAAAAAGTGATTTCAAAATCGATCATCTTTGTCTGCCCAAATACGAAGCTAGGAGCTGAAATTTTCAAAAATGACAAATATTTTTTGTGATTAACGCGCGCTATCGTGCTGTGGCTTCTTTTCCCGAGTCGATGATGATGATGATGATGATGATGATGGTCAATTTTCAATTGCGTAAAAATTATTCTGATGTTCAGTTGAAAAAGAGAAAAGAAATGGAAAAACAGGACAAAAATATATTCACCAATTTGGACAATAATGCAAATTCTTCGCAACTGGGAACATGAGCAGTAAATTTATATTAAGAAAAACCGATATCAAACTATTTTACAGTAATTGATGATTTAGTTGGAAAAAATTAATACCAGATCAAGCTGACGAATCAGGTGTGACGAACAACTGCCAATCACTGAACAATTATGGTTGCAATGAAAAAAAAACAAAACCCCGTACAATCGCTTAACGTCATTCATGATTACTTAATAATTACATAATTTCCAAAATTACTTAAGTTTGAAAACAAGTCCTAATTAGTGAAGAAACTTCCTTGAAGACTAGCTTAAATTAACATAAGCATCCGATAACAGAGTTGCTGAAGTCTGAAAAATGCCATTGACTATGAACATAAAAAATGCACTGTAAAATGTGAAACTAATAGAAATACAAAAAGTTAATCGTCAAATTTGACAGTTCCAATATCAATAGTTAGGAATAATTTTGGCATTTTCTTTGTTCATCAGTACAAATGTATCCACGTACAAGTAGTTACGTCTAACATTTATTTAAACCATACAAAATTACATAAAATCGTAGAGCTGGTCAGAGTTTTCAATCCATAAATTTATTTAAATTAACTGCACCTGAGATTGAGGCGAAGTAATCGCTGAAGCAAACTGTAATATCGATCTCATTATGAACATCTATCTGAAAAGGATATTCACAATTTTTGCAATCACTGTTTGCCAACTGTTTAAAATTCAAATATGAAAATTATAAAACTGACCATTTTTGACAATGAAAAGTAGTAATTACATGAAAAAGAAAACAACATAATTGTCATCAACCAACAGTATAGAAAACTGGCAAAAAAACATTCCGTTTACAAGGTGAAGCTCAAATTTCAAACATCTCAAATATCCTAATACATTGTTGCTGAAATTTATAAAATTAATACTCTTTTTTTGAAGTAGAAGAGAACAAGTGTTCACAATAAATCATTGGCTTCAATTCAATTCTTCATTTCTTTGTCTTTGAACATGAAACCAAAACAAATAGCATTTGAAAAGAATACAAAATTCAGATTTCAAAATAACAAATATGGATAAGTATATATTAGTTTTTTTAACTTAAAAAATATCAAGATCATATATTTTTCATGTTCATTAAATAATTATTAGTCTGCTATTGAATAACGTTCCGTCTTATTAAGAGCAAAAAAAAGGAAAAATCATGCATCATAAATAATTCAAGCATCGAAATGAGAAGAATTAAATCTGATTTGCATATTTATGAAAGTCATGGTCAGTTGGATCAAAAAATGCGTAGGTGGGGGAATCAATGCTGGAAAGAAATAGACGCACACGAACATACAGAGTGAGTGTGACCAATGGATTCTGCCGACACGGCTAATTGGTGACAGCGCTGCCAGAGAAAGCTAGAGTTCTAGCCAGAATAGCACAGCTAATAAATGAATAAGCTGCAGTTATAACTGGTTCACTAGGCTGACAGTAGTGATGAGAGCATGTATAAATTTCTGTGCATAATATTTAAATTCTTTGCTTTCAGTCGATTTCAGCAACATTTCAATTATATTTAATTGCTCTGAGCTACTTTGAAAAATTAATTATAGGTCCATGTCACAGCCGCCACAGGTGCTGGCGCTAGATACCGACCAACTGCGTCTGCAAGCCGCTGGAAAAGAGCACGACAAAAGCCAACTATCGCCCTGTTCCCCAACAGTGAAGAGTGGACCAGTGAAAAGTGGAAGGCGATCACAGAAACAAACATCTCCAGCAAGGCAAATGCATACGACAAAATTAACACCAGCAACAGTAACAACATCAGTTAGCTCGACTAATCTGCAAGAATTGAAATACACGTCACTGTCGGTCCGACTGAACTTGACCATTCACCAGCGGAACCTGCTAGCTCAAAGTTGGCCCAAAGTGCAGCTAATGAATCGGATTCAAGGTGGGGACGCATTTTTTCGAAAATTCTGCGAAAAAAGTCCCACCGGATGGGTAAGCGATGAAATAAAACAAAAAAATCTATTTTTTAAAAAATCTATTTGTCCCGGTCATTCTGCTTGACCAACAACAACATGACTACTGGGACTACTGTAATGATGAACCAAAATAACCAACATCATGAACGACAACAGCAACAAAATGAGCCACTTGATGTGGAAACGAAATATCAAGCAAACGCTACTGTCAGTGCATTTGCACTGATAAGAAGCAAAACTTATCACAAGTAAACACATTTGCATAATTGCTTCATTAGAGCAACAGGCTGCGCAGTTGAATTGAATTCAGCCAGCTATGCAGTTGTACAATAAAGACCAACAGCAACACCAATTGCATCCATGCCACGCCTTCAACACATTCAATACCACTGGCAATCACAACTGCTGGCAGATTTATTAATTGGATAACAATTTTCATATTGGAATATTACTGACAATTGTCGTTCGAGTGAATTCGAATTTTCAAGCTGCTGAAAATTTTTCTTCTAACATTCATTTCAATCATTCGGCGTCTATGCAACGGTCCTTGGTTACGGGCAAACGAAAAATTACAACCAATTATCCAATTAATTATACCATAAATGGATAACTGCCACTCTATAACTAGATAAACTTTGCCATTGGTTTCAAATGATAATAATTTCCACCATTAATTTTTTTCATCAATTACCTAATTATTTAAAAAATTATAATATTTCCTTGAAAAAATTGCCCATTTTCAGTTGAAGAAATCTATTGATCTCACAGAGTGATTAGCGATGTTTTATGGCTGTGCTAATATTTGCTCAATGTTGGAAATATCACTGTGATCACGAAAAATTCAGCCAGTAAATAAAGGATGTAAAAAATGAAACCAAAATGTCTGAAAGCAGACACTTTTTTCACAAATATCCTTGCCATATAAAAGTTTGCAATGCAACTTATATGTTGAAATGTATAAACCTGTGAAATTTGCAATCCTCAACTACAGCAATTGAAATAACAATCGGCTCTGTATATTGTTCAACACCACTGATGATTTTAATTTAGGCAATGTTGGAAAAAGCAAAAGTGGTTGAACGATTCGCCAAAGATCCAGCAGATACCGGCATCATGCGCCGGCATGAGCAATTGCTGACCGATTTGATTGGCCAAGCTGTGGAAAAGATCAACGAGCCCAGTGAACCATTCCTTCAAACCTGCTACAATTACGGCGCTGCCCATGCGAATATAAGCGTTGGTTTTATGGAAGATTGCATCTGGGAACAGCTAGCAGAAGCGGTACTCGATCGGATCAACATGGTCGGCCTTGTACGCAAGCACCGAGATCTTTCCAAAGCTTGGACTCTACTTGTTACTGTAATTGTGGAAAAAATCAAAGACGGTTACGTACAACAGCACAAACAACACAGCCGAGAGGCTGCAAAACGGGCAACCGTTCGTCGTGAATCTAGCTTTTAGTTTTGCTTTCAACTACACTCTTATCTATATTGTATACCTTGTACATATACATACAAATGCATAAACTGAAATAAGAATGCTGTACAATCATGTATGTTTGCATGTATCTGGTGAACCTTACATCATATCCTGTGAAAGAAAAAAAAAAGAAAGAAGCAAATGCTGAACAAAATGATAAAAGTGTTTCAAGCTTTGCGCTTGAAATTTCTATTCACCTCAACCAAATCATCAGATTAGCCGCAGAAAGCCGTAATTTATTGATTGAAAAGTAAAAATTTCTCGCCAAAGTAATTAGAGCATGGCCAACAGAACGTGGAAAACCAAAAGCTTCAAAGCTTCAATGGTCATCGACGTTTCACAAATCTGCAATAGCCCGACTCGTTAGCGCCAGCTTTCAATGGGTGAAATTTTAAATAAAATTGTTCAAGTGAAATCAATTGCCGAAATAAAATTCTTCTACAGGATATGCGATCATTTACCACAGTGGTGATGATATTTTTTTGCAAGAAAGAAAAAAGAAAACCACCAACACATCCATACACCAGGTAATTTTTGCCCGCTAATACTCAGGATATTGGACAAGACACGCAAATCAAGTACAGAACAAATTTCAAAACCGTAATAAATAGCTTACTGCAATGAAGAAGGCTTTGTTTGTTTGTTCACACAAACTGTTGCAAATCAACCAACCAAATTGACGAGCATAATCAGTAGTTAAAGATGACGGGCTATTGCTGCTCTAATTTTGCAAAACATTTCCAACATTTGGCTCAAGTTATGGCTAAAATTATGCATATTACATTAAAAAACTGAATGAAATGTTCTTTTGTCAGTATGAAAAAATTTTCCAATACAAAAGACCAAAAGGAGATTAATTATAAAGTTATATACTCTTATTCAATATTTTAAATATTATTTCTTTACAGAGTTGTATAGAAAGAAACAAATAAATACTGCAATATTGAAAAATTATTAATTACATTTACAATGTCCTGTTCATAATTAATTACATTGTACATACACTACATTCATGAAATAATTTCTGATAATAATTTTTGAAAAATAAGCATTCAATTAAAAAAAAAAATTAAACTTAAACTTGAAGTATTTATAAAGTCTGCTTACATCATCAAAAGCATCGGACCGAGTAGTTCTTTCGTAGTGCATACATGGTTGACGTAGGCTCGAGTGTAATTTTTGCAAGTGTAACAAGAGCAATTTTTACACAGCGGTTCAAAATCTTGAGCATAGCTTTAAGATGATCAAAGTAAACAAAAATGAATCAACCAGAAGACATCGAATTGATAAATAAAATTTACATACCGAGGATCGTTCATCTGCATTAATTTGTACTCGGCATTGTAAGGGTAATTGTCATCGACGACTAATGCCTGTTGTTTTTCTGTTATTAAATGGACGTAAGAAGTGTCGAAAAGATCAATCCCTGCTTGAGTCAAATGCCAAATTTGCTTTGGATCCAATGAACCAGGAAAGAAACGAATTCTCTCAGTAGGTAAGTGTTCCTAGCAAAAGAAAAATAAAATAAATTCAGTTACATTTTTTACAATGTGCAGTATTTGAAAAAGATAAGAATAATTTTAAAAAAATAAATACAAAACAGCTTTTCAATATTGGAACAACCGAACCGACTGACAAAGCAGACAAATCACCAAAATTATGGAATCCTTCGAAAGAATAGCCTAAAATCATAATATTAACCAAAGTGTGATTTTATGGATAGAGAACAAAAAAAAAACAAATTATACACCTTCGACAGACAAAGATGAAAGCTGCTTGCAGCATCGAATTCGTTCCGGCTGATCATATCCACCGACAACTGTACAAAACAATTGTTCGTTGTTCTAAAATGTGAAAAAAGTTTTCTCTTCAAAATTGCAACAAAACAATATTCAAAATACACAAGCAAGTTGATAACGTCAATAATTGAATTAAATTTAAATAATTCGGCGGACAAGATTTCATTTCGCACAGCAATATGAAAAACTGATTCAATCTGCCGGCGGTCGTTTGACGCGGCATTTTCATTCGATTACATTATAAATAGCTTTAAATTGTTAATCAAGTAAGTCAACTAAACCAATAATAACATTAACACTTATAACATTGAGGAATCGGGAAACAATGGGTAAAATAAAATTCAAAATTTCAAATCAGGTCAACAAAGAAAAAACTGAACTTGCACATCTTCACATTATATAAAGTATACAAATACGGTACTTCGACAAAAGTGAAAAGTATGGATTTCGTAATCAAAAAAAAATAAATAAATACAACTGAGAAATGCAAGTTTAATATAAACAATAAATTTATCAAATAAACAATAAATAAATAAATAAATAAAACCAAGAATACCTGCTTGGCAAATTCTGCACAAGCGCGCGAAAAGAATACAGTCCGATCGACGGATTTGTTCAGTCGTTTTTTGGACGCATCAATTGGATTGTCCGAATCGGAGATGGCTTGAAAACAGTCAGCTCGAAATGCTTGCAAAATTCTGCCAAACAACTGAGGATCAAGCTGAAATTTATCAAATACAAACAAATGAATAAACAGGGGGGGGGGAGAGGAAATAATTAATTAGACAACGCTGAGAAGTTGTAGTACTTTGTGTCTGCCAGATCGACCAAAAACCGACGCACTAGTTGCGCAGTTGTAGCCTGAACGCAGGGTCTGAGCCGGATCATTTACGGTTAACAGCAACATCGACTCATCCTATACAATAAAATGACAATAACCAAGATGCAGGGGATAACATCGAAATATGCATACTGGCAAGCCGACAAATTTTTTCAAACCGCCTTTGAATTGTTCAACCGCAGACCAAGAGTCAATTCTTCAAAATTGCCACACCAATTACAGTAGGACAAAAGTAGATGAAAAAGTGGGAAGAAAGTTCACTTACAATGTGGATAACGGTATTTGCATGATCACCTCATTCCAGTGGAACAAATTCACTAGACCAATGACGTCGTGCAAGAGATGCGGAACGTGACCACCGACGGTGTAAACGCAACAGCAGGGCGTTTCAACGGCGGAGCCGGCTAAGCGACACCAGTCGACAATGCTGGCAAGCCGGCCAAAGCCGTCGGCCATTCCTGCGACTCTGAACTTCATCTTCCAAAATTTCAAAGCTGCAAAAATATCAATCCAATTAACCAACCGCCACACAAGCACTCACATAGCAGTGAAATATTTGTCTGTTCACGTACTTTCAAACACACAAGTTCAAATGAAACACAGAACACCAAATGGCAACAACTTTTACTAAGCAATCGAAATTGACAAATTGAAAAATACATCATTACAGTGTACTGTAGTAGATTTCAGGTTGAAAGAAAAAACATTTTAAATTTCTTTCTTCTCTTCGCTGGTTTTGTTCGTTTTGGTTGAAACGAAACGCAAATTTTTGTTCTTATTCAAACTGACAAACAACAATCTATAACATCATATCAAAATATTGTTCCTTTGATCGAAAATTCCCGTTATATAATTCATTTATCTATTGCAATTACCATAAAGCTATATTATAAAATATATACATATTTTTTTACAAACTTAATTCACTCAGTTGTGCATTAAAAAAGGAAAACTTTTTCCTCATTGTTTCCATGATAATAACTCAAATAATAACTCTAAAAGTTGCTTGTGCAATATATAAAGAACATAATTGTAATAAATAATAATAAAACAAACAAACAAAAAATCATACTCTCGCTAAACAGATTGCTATTTGCCATGATTAGTGAATAAATCTTCAAGGTTTTTAATATTAAAAAAAACCAACTTTACTCCAGGATTCATCTAAAAAAATAAAAGTACATAACAAGAGAAAAATAACACAAGTTGACGACAACAAATACATTTTATTGTTATCATTACTTTTTTTTAAAATTCTTTCATCAAGAAATATGTCCAATAATTAAAATACCTTCCAATAATTTGATTTGCCTGATGAAATGAATGAACGTAGGAACAAATGAATTACACAACTACAGTTTCCAACATTGAAATTTGTCATTGAAACCGTAATGTTTTTTTTTCATTTTTGAATAATTTGATTTTAACGTTTGTCATAAGAAAATATAAATCCTACAACAGAAAATAAAATACCAATCTAATTTATTGAAAATAAAAAAAAGTTCAGATTTGCTTCCTTCCTCATTTTTTGTCGCTTCTTTTTCTGCTTTTATGCACACTGTTCGTAGTAGCATTATCATTATTAGTTCGACTGGCGGCTGTTCCGCCGAACAAATTCAAATTACTGATGAAAGCTTGCTTCATGCCTGCGTTAACTGCCATGCCGGAAGAGGGGACTAAAAACTAAAGAAACAAAAACTGATTAACTAACAATTCCAAGTACAATAAAGAAGACAATAAAGATATTATGGTAATCTTGAGTACATTCTGCCACAAATTGTCGGCCAATTCGTCGATGCTTTGTGAAATTTCGCGCAAATTTCCAGTGGACCTGAAAATTTGTTTTCGCCAGTCAATTGTAACGTTGGAAAATTCAAAAATTAACCAATGAAAATTGAATGCAAAAACAGCGAATCAACAATCACCTAGAATAGCACCAAGTGATGACGGTGATGAAAATCAAACCAACCGCAGTGCTGCACAGTGATGCAAAACAGCTCAAACCGGTGAACAGAAACACTTGCTGAAAAATGTACAAAACGGCTAAAGTGATGATCATCGCTATCGGGGTTCTGAATGAGCTGAACAACTGCTTTCCGTTGTTCACTTTCTGGTAACTGTCAAAGCATTCGTCTATGTCGGCTTCGAGTTTTTCTAGGAAAACTTTGCTGAACAGTTCACCGCCCATTTTGCGTGTCTTCTTGAACTGCTCAATTGCCACTTTTCTATTTTCTACATGTTCAGCTTCCAGCATAGCCGACGATAAATACGGTGTGTCGCCACCGCATTTTTCTTCCATTCCTCGACAATATGTAGCCCGACAACAGGAAACTGCTGCCAAATTGTTAGCCTCTGCAGTCGCCTAAAGCAACCCATACATGACATACATGCATACAAAACAAGCAGAAATGTTTGCACATTTGCATTTCACTTTAACAAATTACTAATTTCTAATGTACAAAAACTAATCTTGAAAATCAGGACATTTCATACTGTAGCTTCCAACTGAATAAAAACAACACTTGCCAATAGCATAGATTTCGGTTCGGGAAGATCTTCACCTTCGAATATTTTCATATACGCGCGAAAATATTCTAACAATTCTCGACATGTGACCGTTCGACCTCCAATCTCTTTTAAGACCACATTTTGCGGAGATAATACATACGGGACAAACTGCTTCAGTTGTTCAATAAACTGCGGTTCTATTTCTGAAATTTAATTATTTATAAAAAACAAATTTTATAATCATTAAAACAAAAAGTGAAACAAACCAGACAGCTGTCCTCTGAACGTTGGTGAAGTAGCAACACGCAGGCCGGGGTGAGGCATCAGAAAACACTTCACGTCTGCAAAACAAGCACGAATGTGCATTCGCAACTGTTGCAGTTCTTCGTGCTGATTTTCAGATACCTGGATATATTTGCAAACATTTCACTCTGTGCACGCAGTATTCGAATTGTAAAAATGCTTACTTCTAATCTCTTTTGCAACATCCGTTCTCCTCCGACAAATCCATACTCAGCTTCATATGGAAAACTCCAATCGCGCACCAAAAAATACAAACTCTAAAACAAATATACCTATTACTGTCGTGTGTTTCAAAAATTATCAACACTTCACCTGAAATGGCTTTGAATCTTCATCCATCAATGCAAGGCGCCCATACTCAGTAAACAAATGCAAATGTTGCAGATCGTCTTCTTGTATATTTTGCGATAAATTGTATATCTAAAACCTTATTGCCATTAATTTATTGCGATTAAAATAATTTCCAGGGACAGAAAAAACTAACTTGTATAGAACTCAGCATAGTTGACAAAGCAAAAATTGTCGCACAATCTTTAACAGTCGACTGACTATCAAAAGCTCCTTGAGTATCCATCAATAAGATGACAATCTAAACATAAATAATTACCATATGATTCGTTGGAAAAAATGAATTCGTGTTTGCAGTCACTTCTTCTTTGCTGCCAGGAAGTTTGACAATAAATGGTTTACTCCAGAACAGCAAGCCGGATGTATCTCGCTCGGCACCACCTCGCCAGCTAAACCCTTCCAAAGTAGAATCTCGATCTCCTAGCCAGTCCGAATTCTGAATATATTTCATCAAATAATGTTGCAAATCAACGTGACGTAAAAATTCACTTGAGCCTTGAGATATTTCAGAAAAAAGTTTAACATGAACGACTTTCCCCGACGAAACGTTCCTGCGACAGAAATGACGGCAACTTTCTTGTCAGCTATTTCAGGATTTAAAAGCAGCTTCTCCAGCACAGTATCGTTAAGAACAAAACAATGCTTTACTGTGTCAACACCAATCACCTGAAGCGGATAATCACCGTCTTTGCAGGTAATAAAATTTTCTTCTAACATATCTTTGCACCGAACGTCAGATGATATTAGAGGGTTAACACTAACTGTAGATTTCAATGAAAAATCATTAGTGGTATCATAAATGTGAGTCTTGGAAGCAATCATCTCAGATTCTGAAATAAATTTTCAAAAATGAAATAAACTAAACCAGCATTCACAATAAATCTTGCACGTCATCGGAAAAGGACAAAAACAAGGACAACGTGAAATGCAGTTATAAACAAAGCGTTCACATTTACATTAGTATATATTGTTAAAATTTCAATACAGCTCAACGTCAACTGATGGTTAACAGACGGGTGATAAGTTAAACGCAATCTTTTTTCACAACCAACGCTGCATTATGAATAAAGAAAAATGAAAAATTGATATTGCAGGAAACTACAGTCTACTTAAAAATATGCAAGTTCAATAAAAATAAATTTCAAGAATATATATTAAAAAATTAAATATATTAATTTTGCATTTTAAATTATTGTTACATGGAATTATTTAATAATTTATTTTATTAAATAAGATGAAAATATTGGTTGAATAATGAACTTGATAACATGAGATGTTATTTATATAATAAATAAGTGTATTGTTGAAGATCACTAGGTGTTTGTTTAATTGAATGAACTTGCACAACAATTTTTGAAATGCAAACTCTACACCATCAATGCAGAAAATGCTACAAAAATTGCAAAGAAAATATGCACAAATTTCATTTGTTTACTTTTCACGTTGCGTACAAAATATAACAACAATGTAACTAATTTCAGAGCAGTTACGCACGAAACTGCAGCATCCAAACAAGCAAGTGTGCTTTTAATATAATTTGAAAAATAACTAATAAACAAAAGAGCGAGAAAAAAAGTAATAAATGGAAAAAAGACAGCTGCTTCCGTTTATTTGCATCAAAAAAAGGTGAGGGAGGTGGAATAGGCGGGGCGAGGGATTGGAATAGCGCCTCATAATGGATGATAAATTTTTCATCTACCATCTCCAGTTGTATCTTTTGTAGGTGATTCAGTTCCTATGAATGGATTCGTACTGAGTGTTGATTTATCCAGTGAGTTCCATTTCACCTCAAACGGATCCTCAGTTGAACATACAGACACTTTCGAGCTGGCAAGAGGATTTTCGTGCAATTCTTCGTACGGTCGAACCGGCCTGCTGCAGTCACGCCTCAAATCATCATTCCAACCGGGTGACGTACTGCTCACGCGAGATACATTCGACAAGGTTGGAGAGCCGGCAACAGCTGCACTATTCTACAACAGAGCAAATTATTTTTAAAAAAATGTATATAAATAATTTTTCATAAATAGCACAAAAAAAATAAACCTTGATATTTTCAGCTTCACGTTGCTCTCGTATTGCTTTCGCTTGTTCAGCGATCGTTTCTAACCATTCCTGACCTTTGGAGCGTGGCTGCAACGTTCTGTATTGCCTGAAATCGGGCTGCGAGATTGACGTCTGCATGGGGGCCGATTTTGTCGACATCGATTCACTGATTGGTTCAGCAAGCCAACTGGAAAGCTGAAAAATAAAAAAAAAATATATATATATTATAATAATAACCAAAACAGAGTTTTATGCAAATTAATCAAATTATTAAAACCAACAATTAATTATATAGCAAGTTTACCACCGTGTCAAATTTGTTCAACGTTTCTGCTGTCGTCGTTGTTGATTCTGCAGTGCAAGCAACGGTGAAATCCGCACCGGTATGTGATTCTTCTTCAGCAATCGGCTTATTGGAAATTTCTGTTTCAAAAAAAAAAACACAATAAACTTAAATATAATATTTAAATATAATATTTTCTGTTTTTTTCACCAGAAGAAAAATATGGCAAGTTTGTTGGCGTCGGATTGGTTGTTAACCGAAGACTGTTGAACCGTCGAAATGAGCCAGTGTCGAGCGGACTAGATGCAAGCAAACGTACAGAGCTCTGCCTTTCGAAAAGTGATCGATTAGGTTGAGGTCTTGCAATTGCATGTGGACAATTGACCACTTTAATCGGAGGTGGTTCTTAAACCACAGAACAGCACACACAAATAAATATCAATGTACATGCTATTATTATAAGATATGCGATAAATCAAAATTCACTCATACCAGCCGGCTTGAAATTCTGAGGATCATACAAACGGTCCCTTAAGGAAAGATATCGAAAGTTTTGTCGTTGAAATGCTGCTTTACCATCCGAAATTGCACCGGCCGGTGTGATGATGCTCGCCGCCACTGCTGCTGTACTGCTTTTGCCTATATTGTCAGTGCAAACGGTCGAACTTCCACCATTAAGCATTGCCTGTGACGTTGTAGACGTGCCTGTAAAATTCCCACCACTGGCAGTTGTACTGCTGCTGCTCGACACCATTTGTACGTTAGATAATTCTCGATCACGTTTCTGCTTTCGTTCTAAACAAACCGCAAACGCGCATCCAACCGCATGGCTCAAGCGCTCACCCTGAAAATTTTTATTACAATAAACAAAGCGATAATATATAATCATTTTATAATTTATTTGTAAAGATAAAATAATATAATAAATCAAACCGATTCTCGAATCGCATGGAAACCATGGCACATCCACCGGCGTGTTGTACCTTCACGGCATATGTAAGCAAAGCCTCTGTCATGATTACGATCCGGTGCACAAAAGGAAACTTTTTCGATTGTTTGGTCTACAATCAAACCCTAAAAATTCAAGGCACTAAATTCTAAAAGCATCTTCTATAAACTAGAAAAAAACTGCATAAAAAATTATGTACGAAAAATTTCCACAAGTGTAATAATAATAAACAATGTTCAACATCAAACCATGACAATGAACCGACTAATTTGCATTTCATTCAAATCAGAAAATTTAACTGAACTTGTCGAAACAATTTGCTTGATGCTTATGAAAAATTTATCCAATTAAAAGCAGCATCACACCAATGCCAACGAATTGTGGTGAAAATTTTATGCCTTTCATTTATTGGACATATTATCCACACAACTGCGATGACAAATCGCGGCTATTCAATTTAATTACGTTAAAATTGTAAGCCAGAAGAAAATATTGATTAAGACAGAAATTTCAGGAAACGTTCACTCACAATGCACTAACTGAAATCTTCTCCTATCTAGCTTGAACTTCCGCTTTCAGTAATAATTCTGCTCCAGATAATAATGACGATGCTACTGATGATGGTGATAATTATGTGATACGATCATAATAACAGTCAAAATAATAATAATAATAATAATAATGATGGTGTGATGCATGGATGAATAATTTTGACCATCTGAAGAAAAACGACTGTCTGCTGTTTAGGATTTTTTTCAAGAAATTACTCACTCATTTTTTCTTTTTCCCTCCCTCTCTTTCACAATCAAGTTCAATCGATCATCATTAGGAGTTATGTAAAAAAGAAATTTTCCACTGTGAAAAAGTAAAAATCGAACATACAAATGTAAATTTTGTTAAAATTTCCACCTGCAAAAATTTCAAGAAAACTGAAATTAAATAAAAATCCAAAAGTCAACAAAATCTTCTCTACCTTTTCAATGCTTATACTTCTTATTCTTATCACTTATTTAAGCTAATTGTCAATCATAAATTGAATAAAATATAAAAAATAGGTAAAAAAATTAAAAATGAAATAATTTTATGTTGAATTTATCAAATATTGATCACCTTGTTTTCGACGTCAACAACCCGTATACCATCGCCGGATACATACAGAACACCACGTGCAGCACGTTGGTGCCGGTTTGAACGAAGCATTTTCATCGCTTCTTCACAAACTTGCATTCCTCTTGATTCGTAAACTTCAACAGAACCCAAATACTAAAATAATAAATTATCACACAATAAATGGACAAAAAATAAATATTCTTTTCTTTCTATCATTTTCTCATTCACCTTAACATTAAAACAGCATGTTCCTGACCGGACGGCAATTTCATCGGCTTGCCAAGCATCAGGCTGAACAAAATGCGGATGATCATCATTCAAATTTGGCCGAAATGCCTTTATGATCGACCGGCGAAATCGATCCATATTCCGCCGGACGAATTTACTAAAAAAAATTAAATTAATGAATAAATAAATAAGTAAATAAAACCTATTGAAAAAAGAACAATGTTACAATTTAAAAAAATAATAAATTCAAGAAAGATAAAAGTGATGTTAAATAACGTAAAATTGTTCAAAGATCGAAATTGCAGAACTTCGTTTCTGAAATTATAAAAATATCTTCTTGCATTGTCAACTGTTTTCCATAGCCGCAACTGACGCTGTTCATCGTCAAAGCAGCAGCCACGCGTACGCGCGCATGCGGCGCCGTGTATATCACACGGCCGCCCCAAGCGACCATCTTCTCAGATACACGCGAATCCGTATGCAAATTATCTTTGTGCTTACGAACGCTTCAAGTTCACGTTGTTGCGAACAACTGGTTCAAATAAGCTTTTTAATGGAAAAATATAACTTTTAAATTACTAAATATTAATAATCATACTAATGAACAATAAACAAAACTGAAGTCTAACAAGAACTTCGTTTCTTTTATAAATAAATCCTCAAGCTGAAGTGCAGCATCTGAAATTTATTCATCAAATTATTACATATAGACACGCAATTTGCATGAAACAATTTTAATTTCAAAAAAATTGAACGGTTGAAATAAAAATAACCCACCTACTAATGTAACAATACCAAAACATGGCGCTGTCAAGCATCTTCAACAATTTTGTCAGAAAAAAAACAGCCGGATGAATATCCGCTTGCTAAGTAAAGCAAAGCTTTTGGACAGTAGCTGCTTGAAGTTGAATGCTTATGAGATGAATAATTTTCAAGAAAACAATAATAGAAGAATCCATGCCTTTTAGCGTAAAAGACAATCGGAAGCGCATACCAGGCAAATCGATAGATCAAAGATCAATTTTGGCTAACGAATGAATATGTAAGCATCAACGTTAAAACATGAACATATCAGTGCAAACACCTTTTCAAAAGAGAAGTTGCACAGCTGACGACACCTGCTGCTTCATGATATCCTTAACGATATAAGATGACAAGGCAGAACAAGATAATTGAATTTGTAATAACAAAGACAGAAAAGTATTTAAATGCACAAATATGAAACATGCAGCGTAAAAAATAAGAAGCTCATGTTTCTTACGTTTTCGAAAAAACATATCAGCAAACAGACATCACTTTGATAAATATTGCTGTCAAAAACATTTTTTCCTCCAATAAACCACTATGCGCTCCACTACCTGCATTTCACGTTACGGTGCTGATACGGTAAAGTTAAGATATATTTGAAGTGGCGCAAGTTTATTGACAATATCATTTTAACAATGAAAACTTGTTATAATAATAATCACTTGAACATTTATGCAAATTATTTCTAAATCGTAAAGTTCAATCGTTTCGATAAACTATTGGACGAAATTTTATTTTAAAACAAATTTATGAAATGACAGGAGGGAATTAAGACAAAAAATTGCAAAGTGAAATCAACGCTGCTCATTATAATAAAAGTATAATAAGACGACAGATGTTTTCCGCATACTGTTGACAAAATGTCAGAACAATCATTAAAGCAGGTATAAATTTACATGTAGACATAATTTCTAGAAAAAGGCTGTTTTCTATTTGTTTATTAATTTGAAACACCCTGAGAATAAATTTTACAAAAAAACAAAATGAACAAACAGAAAATACTTAATTTCGACGTAAACAACTCGAGTAAAAAAAAATTTCTGTCATTTTCAACTGTCCCAATTGAAAATGTGAAAAAAAAGTCACCAGCAAAAACAAATTTTTGCCATAGTATTATATCATTCGGTTGAAGTAAGTAAAATGCATTACATACTTGAATTACTGTTAAAAAAATTACATTAAATACCATTCAGCTCAGAATATCCGACAAGCAGATTTTGAAATAAACGAACAAAACGATTTCAAAAAAAAACGTGTAGCAGCATTCCCGGACGCTTCAGTCTGATCATCATAAGCCATAACGAATAGTGATCAGCATCAATTAATCAATAAGCTATACAAACAAATTCGAATTCTATCAAATTTGAAAAATTCAGATGCACAGAAAAACAACAAAATTCACATTAGACAGAAGAGAATTGCACAATGCGAGCAAAACCGACAAGACTAACAGAGCTGGCAGCATTTTAAAAATTAGAATTACTTTTAATTAAATGAAAATTGATAATTATTAAAAGTAATATGAAAAAATTTTTTTAAAAACGGATTTAAAATCTGTAAAAAACTAAAAGAAAAACAAAACTTACCTTGCGTTACGTGTGAAAGGCATTTTGCTTATTAATTGTCAGCTTCAAAAATTATTAACAGAGAAATTGGATAGCATAGAAATTTTTTGTTTATTTGTTTGTTTAAATAACGGCAGTCTGATCAACTTCACCAGTTCAATTGTCACTGAATAATGACAGAACGTCATGCATAAGCAAAACAATGGCCTAGTCGACGCCTTCAGCATTACTGGTTTTTCGTTGAACAACAGTTAACTGATTGCAGTTGCGAAAAGCGCGAATCCTACTGTAAACTGTCAACCGATTATCTTTGAACTCATTTGAAAATTATTCAAAAAATAACAACCATATTTCACTGTAAATGATAATAAGTATTTTTTTACAATTGCAGAGAAATCGAAAAAACGTGCAAAAACAATATTTAATAATAATGTACAACTAATATATTGACATTTCAGATGAATGTAGTGGAAAGTTGAGATATTCATGGAATTTGAATAAAAAAGAAAATACAAAGCAATGCAGGATAGTTGAAAGAATGTAAACGATGGCAACTCTTTCTTTAAAATATATTAACTATAGAAAAACATTTTTTTCGAAAATTATGCTGAAAATAAAAGTTTTTTTTTTAAATACAAAGAACAAAAAAATTTATTAATAAATTGCAAACAGTAAACTTTCATATTATCAAGATTAATTCAACTTTACTGTTAAATTTTATTGTTCTCTCTGAATAATGCAAAATTTTATAAATATATTTTACTCATTATAGTTTAAATTTTTTATTTTTTCTGTTTTGGATGGAAAAACTTCTTAACTAAAATAACACTAAACTTTAACTAATTTTCAAACTTAAAAGGATAAATGTAATATGCAGTGCATAATTTTACATAATATTTAAATGATTTAAATCATGAGTGTAGCATTTTTTAAATGATCAGCGGCAGCAATCTGCAATTTCACTCAAATTTCAATTTCTCTACAGTACACATATTAAACCAAATCTAGTGACCTACTTGAAATATCAGTTTAAATGAATGAAGCGGT
Organism: Trichinella pseudospiralis; assembly: GCA_001447645.1. Taxonomy (NCBI): domain Eukaryota; kingdom Metazoa; phylum Nematoda; class Enoplea; order Trichinellida; family Trichinellidae; genus Trichinella; species Trichinella pseudospiralis. Next base: position 58,375 of record JYDV01000022.1, read on the forward strand.
AATTGATAGATTCAAAAATTTATAATTTTGCTCTGTTTCAATTATTAAGACCTCTTCTACAGTTTCTGATGTCCCTGATATATGTCCCTTATTGATAACTGTTCAAAATTACTTATAATTTTGATGAATTAGAATTTCACAGTTTTTTGTGCCACTCGAAATAAAACTATTTTTATTTATATTCTTCCACTCAAGGCATTGTAAATGAAAAATTTTCAGCAATCAAAATCAGAATTACAAAATTATAATTTTTTGCTATTAAAAGAGTATAAAAAGTAGGCTATATTAATATGTCTTCAGTTTCAAATTTCTTTCAAAAATTTGCTTTTGTTTTTGAAAAATGAAATTCAACACTGACTTACTTCAGTGGTAAGCAATATTTTTCCTGTTACTGTAATGTTGCTTGTGTTACGCATATATTTAGTTCATATTAAATCAAGTCTTTTAAATCGATAATTTGATGTATTTTATAACAACAATGATATCTGGTCTGTAAATTTAATAATTCAAAAAATTTCTTAATTAATTTTTATCCAATGTTTTGTGAAAACAAACTGCAGTGAAAGCTTCTTTTTTAATAATAAAAAGTAATATATAATAAACATATCTTAAATAATTATGTTAAAAGGTACTTAAAAAATTTATTCTCAAATTCACAGCCATTTGATATTGACAATCAACGATTTGATAATTAAGTAAGTTGGCTTATCTGAACATACTGTAATTGACGCTGTACTGTCAGGGAAAATTTATTTACTGACAGTCGTCGATGTGCGTCTTTGAGGTTAAGTTTTGTAGAATAATAAGGTTAAGTAATGAATAAAATTTGCGAATTCTTGGACAGAATAGCATTTTTCTTTTGATGAGCTGCATTTTTAACAGGAAATTGTTTTTTCTCAACTTCTTAGTTGTGTAGCTTTTCAGAGTGTTTATTTGAAATAGTTTGTTATTCCATTATTTGTAATTGTTGATTATTTTTATGCAGCTTGAAATGTTTGAATTCCGTGGCCATCTGTTAGCCGGTGTTGGTGAAGAAGGAATAAGAGTTTATAACTTTGAGGACAATCGTATTATTCAAGAACACGTTCCTCCTGACCATTTACGTGCTGTTTGTCAATGTATAGCGTGGAAGGTTTGTTTATTGCGTATTTTAAATTTCCATTTTATGTGAATTTTTAAAATATTAATTCTGTAGGAAAACAGAGAATCATCTACATTGACAGATGAAGACAATTTATTTGCCGTTGGTACCAGTGTTGGTTCTATATTGGTGCTTCGTGCCAAATTTAATGACCTCGTTGCAACTCTTGTGAGTGACAAGACTGTGATTTTATTTTGATATAATGCATATTTATTTTCGTCTAATTGTTAATTAATTCAATAAATTTGTTTTTTACGTTTTACTATTAGCCATCGGACTTTTGTTTTTGATTTTGTGCAACTAATTTGTTTAATTTACGCAGGGTGAAGATCAGACTTGCAGTACTAATTGTTTGCGTTGGTCAAGTCATTCAGGGTTGTTTTCGGGTTTTGATGATGGTAAAGTTATTCAATTTAATGTCGAGAAACGAACAGTTGTTTGGTAAATATATTGCCACCATGTGAAATTTGCTTATTAAGCAACTGCATTGCTTTTAGCCAGTGGAAAGCTCATTCGTCACCAGTGTACAGTTTGGAAATCTTGCCACATCAGAATGAATACCTAATAACAGCCAGCCAAGCTATTAAAATGTGGGACTTGAAGACAAAGCAATGCGTGCGAAAGTTTGCTGGCCATTCGTCACCAGTTTTCGCTTTGAAATTTGCCTTTACACATCAGGTTGAAGATGGCAATCTGAGGAGTTATTTTATTTCAGCAGCCCAAGATGACCGATTAATTTCTGCATGGTATTATTCAAGTTTTCAAAATTAATATTTTCCATATATCACTGCGTATATATTTGAATTTTTTGCAGGGAAGTAAATTCAAATGCTGAAAGAGTTGTAAAAAAGCCAGTTGTAACAATGATTGTATCCGTCAATCCAACTTGTATTACAGTGTCAGAACCGTTTGATGACAATGAAGTACTTTTGTGCTTTTGCGAAGCTGTTACTTTTCGCTTACTGTTGATTGTATTTTCAGACAGTTTATGTAAACATCCTTACAGCAGATGGCTACTTGAAGATATTCGATTTGCACATCAATGGGTAAATAAACATTAATGTTTTTCTACATACTGTAATGCTGTTTTATTTTTAATTAAACTTTTTATATTTATTTTATTTATAGTGGATACTGACTTCATTATCAGTTTAAGAATGCAACTTTTGCATATGTTTTTTTGTAGATCAAAGGGGTTACAAGATTCAGTATGCAATTTGATGCAATACGTTTTGTTTAATTTTCAGTTTGTAGATTTTTTACAGTTTTTTTTGAATTTAAATAGAAGAAAAACAGCCATTTTGTTTAAGTGGTATATTACATTATTAACTTTACATATTTAGTGTAATTTTTATTCGTTCATTTATGATAAAATTTTAGGTTTATTAATAAACCATCCAAACCTCGCAACTCTATTTGCGTTGCATCAGAGTCAGAACGTGGAAAGATATTACCCATTTTAGCAGCTAATTTTTCAGTTGACAATCACGCCGTGATATTTTTGTATGGATCTGCTGTTGCGCCGGGTTTTGCTAAGTTGGTAATATACTTTTAACGTATGGTGTTGTACTGTTATTAAGCGTGATTTTTTTTCTCGTTTTAGAAGTTGCTAGATTTGGAATCTGAAGTATGCTTGATCAGAGAAGATCCGATTCGAAGTTTCAAATTAACGCTTGCTCATCAATCTACTACAAATGTGAATAGTTTTCATATTTAATTTGTATATAATTATTGAAATATATATATTTTTTGCATTAGGCTAAAGCGCCGATTATTGATAAGAAAAAAGTGAAATATTTTCATGCAAATGATGATTGCCAATTGCCTGTTAAGAATGGGAATGCTGAAAACAAGTTAGTTTCAGAGGTAAGCTGACATTAGGTGTTAAATATATACATATATTTATTTTGAAAATATTTTAATTGAAAATATAATATTTTAATGACGTAAGGTAACGATGGAAGAGCGTTTGATGCAACTTGTGGGATCATCGACTGTTGATGTGGAAACTGTTGAAGTGAAACCTTCGTTAAAATCGCAGACATTGTTGTTAACTCAAGGATTGCACAGTAAAGATGATAAGATATTGAAAGTGAGATGGGCAATTTTATCGTATCGTCTGGATGGTTTTAATTTTTGTTTCTTTAGAAAGTCCTCAAAACCAAAAATACGGAGACTATCAAAGCTACAGTAAGAAAATTGCCCGTTACGTCTCTAGTACCATTGTTGGAATATATTGCACAACAGTTACGAATTAAACCAAGGTGATAAATTTTGTTTTTGAATTATTATTGGGTATAGTTATTAATTTTGTGGTGTTTAGGTGTACATCATATTTACTGTGGTTAGAACAGCTTTGTTCATTCCAGACGACATATTTGTGTTCTGTAGGTGGTAGAAAGCTGGCATTTTTATAAGAGTTGTTGATTTTGCGTTTTTTGTAATAGAATCCAGAAGCTCTTGATGTTATGGACAAGGTGCTTCGTTTGTTACAATCGAGAACATCATCTTTGGAAAAAGTCTATTCGCTACAAGGTCGTCTGGATATGATTTTTAATAATCTTTCTGAGAAAAGCACCAACGTGACTCCGTTTTCAGAAAATAAGCCAAAACTTGTCTTCTCAGCAGGTATGTAAATTTGTTTAAAAAGAAAACATTGTTGTCTATTTAAATCACGTTGATGGAAAAATTTCAGAAGATTGGAATAGCAGTGAGAAGGAAGATGCTGAGGTGGTGCTAATGATAATTGTGAATAATTTTTGGATTTCCAAAATTTCACTGTTGCATTTTCAGACAACGTGGAATGCGTCGAAACAAAGAAAATTGAATGGTATTAGTTCTGAAACGGAGGCAGCAACCAACAAAGTTGGGACGGTCGATTGTAATGATTGTTTATTTGAAAATGAGTTGATGAATACTGATGAATGAAATTGCGTTTTATTTTAAGAATAAAATGTTAAATTTGAATTTGCTTTTGTCAAATAATGCTATTGTGATATGTAAATTCTTGATAAGAGGAATTGTTTTAAGAATAAAAGAGAAAAGCAGCATTCAAATTTATTTATTCAATAAATGAATTTTTTAATAAAACCATTTAATAAGCAATTTTAAGTTTTTGATCAAGTATGTTGCCAAAAGTAGCCTGGGTTTACTTTTGGTCTAATTTATTTTAAAAATAAATAAATTGAAATTTTTTAAAATTTTAATCCAAAAATTGATTTATAATATTCATATCACGTATGCCTTTGAATGTTTATGTTATTAAATTTGCTTTTAAATTTAGTAATTTATGAAATTGTTAATAAATAATAATTAAGGAAATTTTTAATGGAATATTTTTCGATATAAACAAGAAAACTGTATTAATGATAATTATGTACCGTTTGAAATTTGAAATATATTTAGGTTAAAGACACGAAGGTACTTAAATTGAGCGCAAAATAGTTTTTTCATTTCAGTTCTGTCTACGCCTACGTGCACGTTCAGGAGTGCAATTCAGTTGTAACATGTACAATGAATGATACCTTGTATTTCGACTTTTCTTAAACTTTACTGCTGTTTTTTGTATTCTGAAATTGGTAAGTGGAATTTCATTTTTTGAACAATCATAACATTGGATAGTTAGCAATTTTCAATATTGACGATAAAATTTTGAGTTTGTTGCTCAGCGCGTCAATTCGTCATTTTATCAAAAATAATGTGAAGGTTTATTCAAATTTTTTAGAACACATATTTACATAAGATTAACACTTGCGAAAGTTGATAATTTATTGAAATTATAATTTATGATAGCGTTGTTCACGTTTTATATTGCATTTCTTTCTGCAAATCAAAATGTAGCTTTGACAGAGATCTTGAGCTTGAGCAAATTGTCGAGATGCTTGTTGAATGAAGGTGAATGGAAAATAATTTAAATTGAAAAAGAAAAATATTTTTTAATTAAGTGAAGTTATAGAAAATTTAATTACTTTTGCGTCATCATTTTAATAAATTTTAATGTAATCTAATTTTTCTTTTTTTTAATATTTCAGAATGCTTGTGAAATCAATGTTTGTAAATTTTCATTTAATACATTGAAAAGCATAAGAGATGTAAAAATGCAATTACAGAAATGAATAGTTGATGTTTCTTATGCAATATTCATTATTTTTCACGTCATCAATGTTTTCTTTCAATGTACTGGTGATTGGTTTTGAGGAAAAAAAATTCCAATTTTATGATTGTATCATTTGGATGACTGTAATTGAATTTTCTGAACAATTTTTCATTGTAAATATAAATGTGTATGCTTTTTAATGCATACACTGGAATAAAGTTATTTTTAAAATTTGTTATGCATATTTTGAAAATGATCAATCACATTTTGATATGTTGTTCATTTCAAGTTTGTGATTGCAAATTAAATTAAATTTGTTTCTTTTTCAAATATATGTTTTGCGTATATAATAATTTAGTGAATAAACTTTTGAAAGATGAAGTCAATCAGCCTGAGGGGTTGTGCAGTGTTGAACATTTTTAAGCATGTCGAGTGTAATGAGGTTTTCTGCATTCATTGCGCAAGCGGCTTGGTTCATTTATAGATTCAAAATGCTCTTCTTTTAGCTTCTGGGCAAACTTTGCTCGTCAACTGAATTTTCCTCTTTTCAATTCACTGCTTCCAGTCTGCAGACAAAAAAAAACATTAAACACATTAAACATATTAAACATGTGTGCGCTTGTGCAACTATTAAATGTGAAATTTGAAAACGGGAAAAAACTTCACAGCAAAGCCGAGGAAAATTGATAACTTATTGAAATGAGCAGGTTGCGTCAAGTTGACTCTGCTAATTTGTCACAACCTGCTGCAGATTAATTTTTCCACAGTTGTTTTTGAAGCAATCTATTAAATTTCATATTTGAATACTATTTCAAAAGTAACAACGAGAAGAACATTTTATTAGTTTTTATTTGAAATTTTGATTTCAAATAAAATTTAAAATACGTAACTTATTCAATTGCAGCTAATGCTAGAGATTATATTATTATTTTTTTTTGTTTTTAGTTATAAGTGTTAAATGGTTTGGTTTGAAATTGATGTGGAAAATATTTGCAGATCTGTTGCATTATAAATCAAAGCAAAGTTGTTCAACCAAATTAAAAAGAGGCTGTCGTCTTGTCGACTACAATTTTTCTACTATTAATTTTCAGGTAAGTGAAGTTTTAATTATTATTGCACCTTTTTCTCACCAATATTCTGTGACTTTTGCTTTTTAAATTTTGTGATTTCGTTTACAAGAATTTGTGTCCAATATTCAAGGGGAGGAAATATTCAATAGTCATTGCGCAAAAACAAACACATGTGTAGATGCAGGATATATTTTCAAATTTTGCAATAATAATAGTATATACTATTGCGCGTAAAGTCATCAGAATGTCAAACAAGCAAAAGAACAAGCAATTCATCTTTTTAACTGCTGACAACTGTTTGCTACTGAGATGCAGGTGAATGTTTGTTTTATTCCAATAATTTTCAACATTGTCCAATGTGGAAGATGGATTATTTTTAATTTTGTAGTTATTTTTTAAATAATATTCAACCAAGTTTGTCTTCGTGGGTTCAAGTATGTTGTATTCAATCGACAGACGTTGTTGTTTTCAAATGCATATCTATCATTTGGGAAATTGGAGATTTATGGAAATCCATATACATATATGCGTGTGTGTGTGTGTGTGTGTGTGTAGAAATATAATAATTACATAGTAATAATACAATAAACGTTGAGATAAATCTGCATGCTGTCAATGCATATTAGAATGCATAATGCGGCCTTGGATTGGAGAGAGTGTGGTGACGGTGGAGGCTTTCAATTTGTCTGCAGACCGAGTTTGGTTTTCGGCCTAATGAATGTTTGCATCTCTGATTAGTGACAACTGCCTCACCGAGTCGAAACTTTAATGATCAACAAAGCAAGAGAGTTCCATTCTCACACAGCACAGCCGAGCTTGCTCTGCTCACTGCAGAAGGCGAATAAATCGTATACTAGCCATGCCGACAATTAGCCGGGATGTGACATTGAATGTGTCTCGTCTTGACTTGGGTGTCAGTTTTCAATTTTGCAATTCAAATAGTATCCCATCGCTAGTATTGTCAAAATTTTGAAATTGTGGAAAAGAAAATTTTCCCTCTCTCTGAACAAAACTCTACCGTACGCTTTTTGCACCTGTATGAGAAAGTGAGAAAATTGATTCGACAGACAACACAAACGGATGCGCATGATTAAATGAGATTTAATTTAATCGTGCATTTTTCTTCTGTTGCTGTTGTTGTTTCTTTTTGAACAGCAAACGCACAATGATTAATTATTTTCCAATAACAGCAGCAATCAGAATTGTCCTCCTATTCATTTTTCCATTAAATGATCTTTTAATATTGATAAAATGATAAATGCGAATGTGGAAAAGGAGAAAAGAGAATAATTTGTTTTTTTTTTGTTCAATTTGATATGAAAAATTTTGTTTATAGAATGAATTTCAACCAAATTCGAGATGTTGTGATTTGAAATTAATTGTACAAACTTTGATGATAGCATATGCTTGCATGCATTTGTTTGAATGTTTTCAGAAATGATATTCTTGTTGGTGTATTGTTATCGTCATCAGATTCTCTGTAATCAGTGTCATTTGTGGTTAATTAATAGAAAATTGAGCTATCGACTTTGCAGTTGATTGATACAATAGACTGAAAGATAAAGCTGCTGGTGATTGATTTGAATATACATATATTCATGATAATAATGCTGAACAACAGTGAAAATGCACAAGTAATCAGATAGTTGTAGAGGTATCAACAAAGTTGGAGTTGAGGCTTGTTGTTTGTTTGTTTGTTTGTTTGTTTGTACAAATGACAATATGGTCAGTGTTGTGTTGATGATGATGTTTAGCGTATACAATTTATCAGTGTTAGTTGAACCGGGTCGATCGATTTCAGCTTGACTTGTCAGACCGCGCAACAGGGACGTATAGCAAGCATGTGAACAACAAATCTGCCAAACAATAGTAGAAATAGCAGAAAATCAGTACTGCTGCTTTGGCAGGCAGGGAAAAGGCGGCAAAGCTTAGCTAAATGCTAGTCGGCGCTTTTTTCAGGCTTCTTTTTCCCTTTGTTATGTTTAGCGTGCTGCTAGTGGTGCGCTAGTTGCTCTTTTTCCCCGGTGTAAAGCAGCGCTGGCAAGTCAACGCTGGAAATTAGCCATTAATAAGAGAACGTCAACTTGCTTAGTTTCAAGAGTAATTGAATCATGAGAAGACCCCCGGACGGCGTTGACAAGGCCCAAACTAGCGGCCGTCTCGGCCAAACATTTTCTAACTCAATCGCGTGAGGCTCTTCCCGAGGGAAATTAAGCCGACCAACATTCTCATCTATATAGTCTATTTTATACATACATGCATAAATCTATCCATCTGCACGCTTGTATACATACATACATACATGTGCATATGTGCTTGTATTGAGTTTATAACAAAGAGAAAAAAAATTTTTTCTTTTTAATCAAATGTTCAACGAAAGAATTGCCGATATTCATTTTCAAAAAAAAAAAGAAAAGAAATTGAATTTAAATAAATAGAAAAAAAGCTAACACAAAAAATTGTTCTCAAACGTCAGTTGGCGGATGTCGTTCCGTGAAAGGCAAAAGAGATGCACCGGCTGAGCTGGATGAAGAGGACATTCCTGGACAGACGACACTGTACGGCGGTGGTGGAGCTGAAATTTAAATAAATGAATGAGATGGAGAAAAAAAAATAATTATCAACGTGTATGGTCTATGTTATATTAAGCTGACAAGCGTGATTAGCTAGCTAGCTGCTGACAGATCAATCTGCGTAATGGCATGTTGGAAGATATGCTTTTTCGCATAAATTAATAAAACTACCGCTTAATACCTTGGACAGATAAAGTTTGCGTGACAAAGCTGCTTCAAAAACGTGCCGACGTTTGTGTTCAGCAGAAATAAGAAGAGAAAAAAACAATCAAGAATAGCAATTTTGCAAATATTCCAATTTGGAAAAGTCTATATTCAATTCTTTTCAACATTCAACATTTCCATCATCAGCAGCAGCAGACGAGAAAAAAATTGATCAAACTATATGAATCTGTTGTTGAAAAAATATTTTCCTAACTTTCATTTTAATAGCATGCATTTCAAATAGTGCTGCTCATATTGTGGCTTCTTGATGTGAAGTGCAAGTTGAAAATGGTGTTGCGCTTGTGCTGTAGAAAAGCACCTATTTTCCCAATTGTTATTGCAAACAACAACAACAACAACAACAATACTGGCTAGTGGTCAGAATTAGATCAGAACAACATTTGTGTATGCGCGTATAATACACACACACACAGACAGACAAAGTACGTCGGTTGTAAATATGTGGGTGTGTAGTATATATGCGCGTAATGGTGACCTGGAATGGAATTATTGAAATTTTGCAAAGCCAAGCCGACAATAGTGTGTTTAAAGTTGAAAGCAAATGAGAAAAAAAGTCGTCAGCAAGTTTGGTGATTGAATCGGAAAATTGGATTTGGATTTAGAACAACTGAATCTGTATTCCCGGTGGCTTTTTATAACAACACTTCTTCCGGCTTTGCTTGCCGGCTTCTTGAGCAGCTTGAGCGAGTAAAGTCGCTTAAAACAAAACTTCAGAACAACAACTCAGAGTGAAGAAAATCAAAAAGATGAGCCCAGACAGAATCAATACTGTCCAATTGAATATGCATTGAATATGAGAATTTGCCAAGGTAGTCGGAACGCTTACTTCCGCACGGCTTGCATGAAGCCGACGACATTTCTCCTCCATCAGACAGTTGGTCCCAGTCCGGGGTTGGTGAACCGCTGCCGGCGACTTCTACACGTACAAGTGACGTCGGCCAGGGTCGACTGTAGGCAATATGATGATGATGAGGAGGAGGAGGAGAATAAGGATGAGAATGGCGGTGATGCCGACTCGACGGGGTGATACTTTCGCGACCTGAAACTGTACAAATTTCAATTTCAACTTCAAAATGACAAATCAAATTGACCAACAAAAATATTTTTCACTTTGTCGACGTTTTTCCCGCTTTTTATAAAGCGTACAACAACTGCAAAAAAAGCACATCATCAAAACGACAACCAGCAACAATACCAACGCTCCGAAAACACCACCGACAATTTCACCGACATGTCTGCAGCAACATTAAACAATTTTTTTAATTATGAAACAACAACAACTCTTTAATAAAATAATGAAACAAACTCGCTGAGCAATCCACGATAGGAAGTTTTTTCCTTTGTACCATAGTCACAACAATAGAAATCACCTGGCTGGACAGTGCTATCGCAACAGTAGAATTCATCTAAACTGTCTCCATATCCGGGACAGTCACGACCATTTGGACAAGTTCTGGTCAAAGACCCAGAAGCTGCCAGGGAGAATGATCCTGCTGTGTTCATTCAGCTAATTGTGATTAATTTTAAAATGTTACACATACACACATAAATATACATACATACATACATACATACATATATATATATATATATATATATATATATATATGTGTGTGTGTATGTGTGTGTGTGTGTGTGTGTGTGTGTGTGTGTGTGTGTGTGTTTATGTGTATGTATATATACGGATATTGATATAGATCAGTGTGTGCCTATTTCTCTTGTTTTTTTTCAATGTTAATGCTTTCCAAGCATAAATTTGGTCAATCAACTGTAAATCACGAATAGACGGCTAACAGGTTAACCGACGACCAACAAACAGGCTTTTCACGTTGAAAATTGAACAAACTTTGCAGAGGGAAGAATTTTCAAATAAGACAGGATTGACCAGTGCTGATCCAGTTGTGTTTATTACTGTCGTCGGAATGGACGATATTACTGATTTTCATGTGTTGCAAGATGATGATGATGATGATGCCACTGCTAGTAGTGTTGTTGTTGTTGTTGCTGCTGCTGCTGCCGCCGCCACCGCCGCCGCCGTCGTCGTCGTCGTCAACTCTTTATCGTTTCGTTTTATTTCTTCTTGTTCTATTTGTTCGTTTGGTGTCGCCTCGCGCTACAACGTCACCTGCAAATCACTAAAAAATATGAATACTGTAAATAATTGTGTAATTTTTTTTGTTCAGTATTTTTGTGCTTGCTACTGCTGTTGCTATTGAGCACGTTTCACTGACCACTGGTTTGATGGAGTTGTTCACAAGTGAACAACAAATTGAATATCTCGAGAAAAAAAGTAGTCGGTGATGAATTATCAAAAATCACCACACTGCCCTGCAATACCGTACTCGACTTTTCACTAAATTCAAATTCATATTGTCATAGCGGCAATCAAAACACACAGCGGATATAATACATACGTTTTAATTTGATGATCGGCAAAGAAGAGATAGTTTGTGGTGGTCGAATTTCTACTGAACCGGCTAGGTGAAATGACTGACAGACGAACAACTGCCAACCCGGAGCAATGATGTCACCGGGGCGTGGTCGAATAATTAACAACGTTCGCAGTGGTCGATTGGGCGCTTCCAAAACAACGGCTCGAGCTTTAATGAGGGAGTTTTGCCGAGAAATTACCGCTTGCGCGTTGATTGAAATAATTGGCTCTTGACTGGGATAGATAGAAACGGGATATTTTTCAAACTCTGTTCAAAACGTACAAAGAATCATCAGTGTTGGCTTTTATTTTAAAAAAATGTTTATTTACTCTCAGTTGATAAACAGTGTTGTTCTTTTGCAACAGTAAGAAAAATACAATTTCACAACAAGGGCGAAAGTGAAAATTAATTGTTGGAAAATTACTTCTCAAATTATATGTTATTTGTTGTAATTTAAATTATTCAGTAATAATTGATTGGATGATACGTTGGTGCTTGTGGTACTTTTTTCTTTTTCAATGAAGCATTGTCGTCCGTTTTCAAGAAGCAACTTGATGGAATTAAGTTTATTTTGTTAATTGTGTTTAGAAATTTGCATTGAAAATTGAAAATCGAAATTGCGTTGATTCTGAGCTTATTTATAGCATTTCACAGTGTACAGTGAAAATTTGCTTATCAATTTGCAACGTGTTCAACGTTTTTGTTATGCAAATGTGAAACTGTGTTTGCTTAAGAAAAGTCATTTCCATTAACGAGAGTTGCTTTCTATTGTTCGAACAAAGAAAAGGAGATCGTTTGCAATTTTATCAATCAATAACGTTCTGGAACAAGAAATTTCAAATATAAATTTTATTTACTTTGGTGATTTATGTTTGTTATTATTATTATTATTATTATTCTTTTACAAATACAATGCATTTCCATTGAACTTTCTTTTTTTTCTCTGTATTTCAACTTGTTTGCAACCGTAACAAAAAAGTCTGTGAATGTAATGCTAATTTTTAATTATTCCATAAATGTTTATTTGATGTTCAATTGTGAAAAAGTTCTATTTTGATTCATCATCTGAATTGTGTGGCTGTTGAATGCAAGAAAAAAATTTTTACTGGAAAGAAGGTAATAATACATTTCCACATTTCAAGCAACTTACAAGTGAGATATTCACAGGATGTCAACAATTAACATGTAAGAACTGCATTCTTGCAGATTTTTATTCAATAAAACAAACCATTTTTGGACAATTTATGGCGTGTGAAGTGAAGTTATCAGAGAGGCAGGCAATGATTTTACACAACCATCCAAAAGTGTTTATCTTCTTTTCTTTTTTTTTATTATAGAAATTATGAAATTAAAATTGAACAATGAAATAAATATTCACTTACCCCAAGAGCTGGTCGATTGATTTTCTTTTTTACAAATATCCGATTGGCTTTTTGTGAAATATATTAATTAAAAACTACTCGGCAGTTTTTACCACGATTCGCATTTGGATTTCAAAGAACCAATAATGTTCACGCATTTCAGGTGATCCTTTGCTTTCTTTGTTCGTTGTTCAAATTAATGAATATTTGAATATAAGTTTTCTCGAAGCTGTAAAATGGATCACTATAGATCAATATTCCATCAACTTTGATCTTGTCTTCGGAAGTAGGATGTAGTTTAATAGTTTATTTTTTTTATTCAATGACTTATACTACAGATGTTGGAATTAAGATGTAAATTTTTTTCTTCAACTCTACATACTTTTTCATTGTTGCACGACTCAGAGGTTTTATTTTATTTTCAAACAGAATAAAACGGCTTCAGCTTGTTGTAATTGTTTTTTATTTTCTGAAGAGACGTCTAGATCTTGAACGTGATGCTCATTGAAAATGATTTATTCCTGACTTAATGATTCTCAATTCTCAATTTTTGTTTTCCAAACGTCCAATGTTGTCAAATGTTTATTATCAAAAAATTCAAATTTCTTTTCAATTTTTCCCTTTGCAGATTTAGAGCTATTTCTAAGCTTTGACATGTTGTTTCTCACGGCAAGATTGACTTTGAACACTCTTTCAACATCTGTTGAAATTGTTCTAAGTGTAAATTTCGTTGTACTTGACGATGGCTTAATTGCGCCGCTGCAATAAATAAAATGAATAACGAGATTGCTTTTTCACTCATCGTAAACGGTGAAAAATATGCATAGATAGATATGTATATTTTTTTTCTACTTTGCAGAGTAATGAGATTTTTGGAAAGTTAAATCTTCTTTTTTCTCATTATAAGCGAAACGAAACTTTGCGAATATTCAAATACTTATTTATTTATTTCAATATTGATTTTCAATTTCATTTGATTATAATCAATTTTCCAATTAATTATCATTGTGTTTTTTCTTTCTTTTCAACGGGAAATTAAAATAACATCAATGAACGTTGATAATAAAGGAATCATGATTGGCCGCTTTGATCAGAGATATTGTATTGTAAAAAATTTTTGATTTTTCTTTTTGTAATTTTCTGTGCAATCGTCAAATTATTTCAACAAGCTTTATTGTTAGCCGTGTGGTGTTTGTTTTTCAAAGAATTTTCAATCGTGATTCGTGTTGAATACGGTGCAGACAAACTTTGTTGTTTACTTGAGAACTATTGCAATGTTGTACAGCAAGATGGTCTAATGGATTGTTGGTCATCCATGTGTGAAGTATAATGTCTGGTCATTTGGTATTGTAGTTGTCGAATTGCATTGAACCGCACATCCGTGACGATCGAACGATCTAGGCAGAGGTCAATAACAATTGGGAATGTTGGAAGAGTGTTTATCACCTAGTCAAGCTCTGCTGAACAATGTGAAATGCCGTTTTCTGTTTATTCTAACAAGCACATATACATATATACATATATATATGTCTGTATCAAATTCAAAATTATCCATGCAAATAGTAGTGTAATATTGTGAAAGAATGTATAATAGTTGGGACTTTTTTTTTATTCACAATACATGCAATCGTATATTGTCAACAGTTATGAACTGAGCAATGAATTGGATTGTTTATTTTGACTTGGCAAAACTTGTCCTGGTGTTTACTCATTTTCTAGCATCGTAGATGAGATTGGAAACATTGCTAGTGCGCTTGAAATAGCTTTCAAAAATATTTCATTTTGCTTAACATTTACAAGTAATCGTTTGAAAATTTTCAAAAACACCCACAATCGTAGGATTTGTTGTTCATTTTTGCTTGGTTGAACATTGCATCAAATTATGAAACACAAACGTAAACACATCCGTTTCAAATATATTTTCATGTTGTTGTAATTGCAGATAACAAGTCAATAAGGATTCTTTTCAAAAGGAATACTGTAGTGTCAGGTTCCATTTGTCATACTGTAATTTATTCAAATCAATTTCTCTGTAATGTAAAATATGTTCTTCATTTCCTTTTTTTTGGTTATTTTACGTGAATTGGTGTAAACATTTTTTTAGAAGAAAGTAGAAATTGACATAACTTTGACGTTATATGACTGTTTTGCAAAATAACGAAAATGAAATACTATTTTGAGAGGATTTTAATTTAGAAAATAGAAAAAGCATCAAAAGCAACGTTACATTGCTTATCATTGTAGTTTAGTTTAACAGTGATTTATTGCATAGTAATTTTATTGCCACTTGTCAAAGTTAGTATAAATAAATCACCGTCATTAAAACCACTCACTCCGTGAATATAATACGAGTGGTTGCAGTTTTTTTGGTCATTTCAGTTGTTTACATCTGGTAAGAGTGGAATAGCCAATTTTTCAGAAAGAATGACAAGCAGATTGTTATCTCACGAAAAGTGATCAGTCTTTGGTGCAAGTTGGTTGCAGATGTTGTTGCTTCTGAATGCTTCCAAGTCGGCATTTTTTGATGCAACAGAATGTGGAGGAGATGGAAATTTTTTTTTTTTTTTGTCTTCAAAGCGTTTCAAGATGAAGGAAATTAGCTTTGGGTTATTTGAAGGTGACAGAAAAAATCAAGCTTTTGGAATGATGCAGTTGGAAATTGAAGGAAAAGGCGGGCTTGCTTTGTAGAGAACGCTGCAACTTGTTCGCTTCAGGCTGGGCAGGTTTGGAACGATAATCGCGAGCACCACTTTAGCTTGTAGTGTTTTAAAGCTGGCAAAAAATTAGACCACTTTTAACAACAAAAACACGTTTATCATATCGAAGAAGAAGAAGAAGAAGAGGGGTATTTTCCATTATAAACATCTTTTTAACAATTTTCTTCATTAAACGTAGAAACATGACAAATATGCTACAAGTTGACAAGTGGAACACAATGCGTCAAGGTAGCAGGAGAAAGTAGATAGACCAGTTGTTATGTATATACGTATTTATATGTATATATATATATATATATATGTGTGTGTGTGTGTGTGTGTGTGTGTGTGTGTATGTATTGGTGAAATATTTATAATGAATTGCTTATTTGAAAAAAGAATATGATCGATCTAATGTATATATTGCCCACGGGGTAAACATGTTCAATATCAGAGGCAACTGTAACAGCTTTTCTAGAATTTTTGCAGTTTATTTCGCCTCTTCGTGACCGAATTTTTATTATTTTCCGGTTTGCTGGCATTAAATCTTACGGGACATGTCATAAAGAGAAAATAATTTGAAAATATATCTACTTAAAAAAATATATATGTATAGTTGATTGCACATGTTATAATGTTGTTGGGCTAAATATGAAGGTGCATATCATTGACTTTCACGTCGGGGCTCACCTAGCAATTTTGTAAGCTTTGCAAACCGCTTGCAATCATCATATCAAGTGAAAATTGCAATTTCTGTGACTGCTATTGTCGATGAATGTCAACAAGTTTTTGGTCAACAAAAGTTGAATTGCATGTTTTGCATATAATAATGCTTT
Organism: Trichinella pseudospiralis; assembly: GCA_001447645.1. Classification (NCBI taxonomy): domain Eukaryota; kingdom Metazoa; phylum Nematoda; class Enoplea; order Trichinellida; family Trichinellidae; genus Trichinella; species Trichinella pseudospiralis. Next base: position 74,805 of record JYDV01000022.1, read on the forward strand.
GGTGGTGATGAAAAAAACCCCTTTTGATAGAATAAATTTACGAGCAGCGAGAATTGAATGAAAAATGGCTTTCTTCCAATAATTAAAGTCTGCTGAACTTTGCAAAACAGGTTGCATTGATCATCGATTTGGCAATTTTGCAAAAAGCATGGTCTGCAGCATTTTGCACGCCTGCATATATTCAAAACCGTCTTCAATTGTTGCATCTCTTCTGTTCGTCTGGTCGATTAAATTCAAATTCGCATCTCGTCTGCTCTCGCCACTGTGGATGGGAAAAATTGTTGTTGAAAATGCATTTAAAAAAAGAAGAAGACAACGGCTGTTCTCTTGTTTTTTTTTTTTGGTGAATTTGCAACACTTGAAAAAAAAACTATAACTTGAAATTTAATATTTCAAATTTTGACAATTCAAATATTTTCACGCATGAGAGATGGAAAAAAGTGTTTTATTAATAATTGTTGTTTCATTGGAAAATTTTGTTGTTGTCAAAAATGCGAAACGTTGCTAATCAAATTGTAGCAGTTGAATTGTAGAATTGTTGTAGTTGGGATGGAAATTATGTTTTTGTAAATTTTTGTTTGAATTTTAATTTTAATAATAATTGAACAACGTTGTCAACATTTCCGTGCTGCTTTTACATGTCTTTTTGCCAACAATTCCCGAATTTGCTTTTCTTCACGAAGTTTAAATAATCCTTTTTTCATTTGCAAAAAACTTTACTTACAACAATACTTGTCTACTTGTATTGATGGGATGATTTTTTTTTAATTTAATTTTACCTAATTTTTTATGCATGTAAAAATTTGCCATAATGGACGACGAATGGGAGGTAAAAGTTGTGTATACTTGGATTGAGGTTGACATTTTCCAAAAGCCAATTTTCATCAAATCTGCGAGTTAAAAATAATCAAGCAAATTAACTGGCTCTGGTGATCATCGGTTTTTTTGTTCTCGCTTCTCGTGTATCTCTCTCTTTACACATAGCGTAGTCCTTTTCTGGAGAGGATTTTTTCTTTGTGAATATGAACCAAAAACCAAAAGTGGAAGGAGAAGAAATTCTCTATTTCTGCTTTATTCAACAAACGTGACGTTAACATCCGATGAATGCAGGATGATGTATTGTGCTTTTCATGGAAATCATGCATGCAAGCTGTTGTTGCATGTCGCTTGGGAAAAGATGTAATGAACAATTGTCGATTGGCAGAAGGCGTGACTGTCCGGTCCGGTAGTCTGTTCAGCTGCGGGATAAGTCTCATGTGGATATGTGCATACGGTGCACAGCACCTCGATCGATGAGGGCGATGCCGCTTGTTGCGTTACGACCAAAAGCTGCCGCCGCTCTGGTCAATACTGGCTTTTGCTGAGCTGTTGTTGTTGTTGTTGTTGAATAATTCTATTTATAGACTATTTCTTATGTTCAGAATGCATTTTTGAACGTGTTGTAATGATCCTTTGAACATTTCAAACTTGCAAACCAAGCCCAAACTGTCTTTGCATAAACAAACTAATGCTATAGTGCAAATTCATCCGAATATTCTCAATCATTACATTTTCAATCAAGCTTGATTGTTGTTGTTGTTTTTTAATTATTCATCTTCTTCTTCCTCTGTACATAATATGATGAAAGTTGTATTTTGTAAATTTTCCAATTCTAAGCACTTTTTCAACGACTGCATTGTCAGATTGAGGTTTGAATTGGTATTTTTTGTTTTACTTCCAAGTAACTAGTGACCACGATGCTCGTCAGTTGACAATAATTGTTGCATGCTGGAGAAGAGGCTAATTAATTCAAGTCAGCTGTACGTGAACGCTTGGTCTTTCTTTTTTTTTTTTTTACATCCCCAATTTTCCCATTTGCACATTCAGAAGCAGACGATCGTTCTTGCAAAAATTTCAAACATTTCTTTTGTCTCGTTTGCAACAATGAAAAATGGACTTTTGTGAAATCAATCAAGATGAAGTTTCATGAAGCTCAGATGAGGCAGATTCTTATTAATTTTTTTCCCCATCATACATACAGAAGGGTGAAAAATTTTCCATTTTTGTAATAGGAAGTTGGCATTTCAGTTTATCGACGACAGTTCTGATTTTGGTTGAATTGTTGGAATTATAATTTTCTCCACTGCATTCATTATTCAAGTTGAGATTCAAGCCGAAATCTGACAAATTTAATCAATAAAACTTGAAGTTCTGTTTTTTTATTATGATTTTTTGGGTGAGTTCAACGAACTAACCAACCGAAGAATGCTATATTTGCTTTTTTTATTACTTATTATTGACAAGTTTGTGATGTTTTTTTTTCTTAAAAAGATACAAATTGATTGAAATATTTTTGAAATTATAACGCATAAAAATGTTTGTATGCTTTTTTTTGTTTTCAACTACATTATTCCACTCAAGTCAAATCAAATGTTTCATTAGCTGCAAATGGCGTCATTGGAGCGCGTAAGGTGGGACATAATTGTGCAAAAATAATGAAATAAATAATTAATAATTAGCTAAAGCAAACATGCGCATCACGAATAGAATATGTGATCGACTCTTGCTAGATAGAGGGTTAATTGCTATAGTCGAGCAGTATCAATAATATTAATTAATAGTAATAATATACGTTTTTTTTTCTGTTTTCCTTTTACTACGTTACAAATGACGGAATTGTTTGTTGGCTTTTTTTTTAAAATTGTTCTTCTTTCCTGAATGTGTGTACTAAAACAGCAAATTCTCTGCTCATTGTCAAGGCATTAAATGACAGCCATTGTTTTTTATTTTATCTATTGGTGACGCAAATTGTGTGTGTGAATCATGAGCTAACTAGTGGAAAGCGTTAATAAATTTAAACAACAACAACAACAATAATAATAATAATAATAATATTAAGGAAAAACATATCATTTACCCGCATGATATCTAGGATTGGGTAGGAAGGATGATGAGTATGATGCATGACGGAAAGTGAACATTTTGCTCAAGAATTTTACGGTGCCTGTTACCGATATTATATATGCCAACGTCTATATATCTACCTATTCATCTCTCTCTCTCTCTCTCTCTCTCTCTCTCTCTCTTCTATATATACATATATATGTATATATATAAATTTGAAAGAGTTTTTGAAAACGTAAGGTCGAGTGTGTATGCGTGTGTGTGTGTGTGTGTGCGTTGTCTAAGCATCGTGCTGTTAGCTAACAACGTTTGCTCTACTTTTGATTGACGTTTGCGGCGGGTGCTGACCGGACCGACGACGAGCCAAACACGCTACTGCTTGCTGTTCTTGCCATGCAAAAGACGTCTTTACTTTTATTTTATTATATTGCTTTTCTTCTTCTTCCGTCGTTGTTGCTTTGCATGTTAGCTTCTGCTTCTTTGCAAATAATTAACTGTTGCGCACTATTGGCACTAGCATTATATATTATCTAGCTGCATAACTTTCACTTCAGCATCTTTGTGCTTCTATATAAAACAAACTTGGCATGACGCGAAAACATGATGCTGATGCAGATGAAGCTTGCACAATAATATGTAGTTCCTTTTTTCATATACTTGCGTTCATAATAAATAATAACTGAAATTATATAAAACTAGTTTCTAAAAGTGGCCGTACTGTCAGGATGGTGTTGATGAATTGTCAAATGATCGTTCAGAAAACGTAACGTAATAATATAATAATAATAATAATGAATGATTGAAATAATTAAGAAAAGCAGCAGCGGCAGCAGCAACAACAATAATAATAACAAAAAGAAACTGAAATAAATAAAACAAATGGCGATGGTAATTTTTGTAAATTTCAATTCCAAAGAGCAAAAAAAACTTTCAAAAATGAAAAAAAAACAAAAGAGAGCAAACGAAGCTTACGCACACTAAACGTAAAATTCGTCTAACCGACAAAAGTTGTAGCGGTAGAGAGAAGAAGATGAGGAGGATGTTGAAGAGGAGGAGGAGCAAGAGATGGCGGTGACGAGGATCATGACGACGACGACCACGGTCATGCGGGTGTGGTGGTGACAAGGAAAGAATCCAAGTGACCAGGGGCAATTTTTGTCCTGCTAGTTGACGGGACCAAACAAAGCTTGCATGAAAATCAACATTCTTTTTGCTTCGCCTTTTTCAACCCAACACTAATGAGAGAATAGAAATAATCGCATCGAAAAAAAAATATATGTATATTGCAATAGTAGCAGCTCCATCAGCTTCTGCTCTAGGCAGCGAGAGACTAGCAAAAGGACAGACAGGACAATTGAGATTGAAATGAGAATACCATATTTAGAAGAGAGAATGGGCGAGGCTGTGTTGGTGTGTTTGAGAGGGAGGGAGAGTGAGGGGGGTTGGAAATTTTTAAAGAACCATAAAAGCTTGTTTCGACAACAAACAACTATGCATGTTGGGCCATGAGTTTGGCTTTGGCGCACTCGGGGCAGAGAATGTCTGGTCCGTCGGTGATGAAGCCCTGGCCGACCAGCGACATCTCGCACTGGGCACATTTGAAGCAGTCGTTGTGCCAGTGGCGATCTTCGAACGAGATGAACTTGGTGCCGCCGATGGCGGTGATCGGCTTGGTGCATTCGATGCAACGTTTGGCGAACAGTTCGCCGAAACAGTCGGCACAGTAGGGCTTGTCGTCCTTGGATGTGAACCGGTGCCCGGCTAGACTGCAGCCGCAGTTTGCACAGCCGAAACACTCCCTGTGCCAGGGCTCGTTTTTGTACGTCACACCGCCGCTTGTGATCACCTGCTTGCACTTGGTACACCGTGTGGCGAACTTTTCCTCGAAACATCCGGCGCAGTAGACCTCGTCATTTTTTGGTATGAAGCTTCGCGTGCCGATGGGCGTTTTGCAAATGGCGCAACAGAAGCACTTGTCATGCCACTCCTTTCCTTTGTATTCCATCTTCTTCATGCCAGCTCGGAATATCTCACCGCAGGCATCGCAACGGGTGGCGAAAGCTTGGTCGTAACAGTTTGCGCAGAAGATACGGTCGTTCTTGCAGCCGAAAGGCTTGTCGACCAGGGAAATTTTGCACATGCTGCACAAGAAGCAGTTCTCGTGCCAGTGTTTCTCCTTGTAGGTGAGGTCTTTGCTGTCGATGCCGATCGGCTTGCCGCACTCGTCGCAGGTATTGGCGAACAGTGATTCGTAACATTTCACACAATGAGGGTGCTCGTCGCGCAGGATATACCTCTGACCAGTAAGCGATTGTTCACAATTCCAGCACTTGAATGCCGCCACCGGCTCACCGGTCGCAGCTTGTTGCTTGTTCATCGTTGCCATATTCAAATTTTCTCCACAATTATTTTTTTATTCATTTTTTTTCTCTTCCTTCACACAACGTACGTACCCTGTGCATAAATGAAAACAGAAAATTATTCACATTTGATTAATTTTGTGAAAAATCCAATTTTTGTTTGTTCATTGTGAACTGTAACTTTACAACAAGTTAGTTATATTAGAAAATAAGATTTCTCTTTTTCTTCTTCTTCTTTTTTCAAAAATTATTTTAAATATACATATGCATAATGATATATATATTATTGACTATATATACATATATATATATATATATGTATAGAGAGAGAGAGAGAGAGAGAGATAATAGAATAATAATAATAATAATAATAATATATTCACATGCTAGTACAAAGAAATAAAAGTAGAAGAGGCTGAGGGAGAGAGAGAGAGTTCGAAAAAGAGAATAGTGAGTGAGTGAGAGCAGAGAGTAGTAGTAGTAATAGTAATAGTAGTAGTAGTAGTAGTAGTAGTACGTTGCAGCCGCGGCAATCCCTGCTCAAGTCGATAGTTAGCCGCCGCTAACTTGGCCGCCGAGAACGTAGCCGTAAACAAATGATACGCAGGAGGCAGCGCCACGTGACGGCTATTGCGCGGGCTTGCCGAAACGCGCGACCGCCTTTCAATGCGACATCAGCATCACAAACCGCCTGAGAAGAAGCCCAATAAAAATTGCTCTCCAATCAATTGCTACTTACATATATTATATATATACATACATATATATATATATATATATATTTATTTATTTATTTATGTATATATATGTATATATATACACTAGCAAACTATATTATATCTACTATATATATACGTATATTATTATTATTATTTATACTTACGTGTTATATATACACTAACTATTATTACTACTATTAGCACAATCAACAACCAGTGACAGCAGTAGAGAAACGTCTTATGGTTATCATTAGCAGTCTATTTTAATAACTATTAGTTGTACATAATTGTTAGATGAAATTGTTTATATAAACAACCGATTTACAATAGTGAATTGGTTTTACAATCTTCACAAGGGTTGAAAATAGTAATTGTACAAGAGTTTGCAGTTTATATTTTGTTTTCTTTTTTAATTTCACCTTTACTCCTTTGCTCTAGTTCGGCTTTTTCTTTTCAACACATTGTCACTGTTACTGTTTCGTCTGGCTAATAATAATAATAATAATAATAATAATACTAAGAATAATCAATTGACTACTAACCTTCGGCATGAGTCAGTTTTGATCCTGTTTTTGTTGGATACTGGATGATGACGCCAATGACGACGACAGGTTGTCACAGCATCATCTACTTACTACCAAGCCGGTTGTAGTAGTAGTAGTAGTAGTAGTAGTAGTAGTAGTAGCAGTGATGATCATGCACGTCGTCATGCACGACACAGTCTGTACAGACTGACGACAACGCCCCTCCCCCTCCCCCTTGTATGGGCTTGATTTTGGTCAGTTAGGTCACCTCTATTTGCTGCTATGTTGTGGAATGTTTATTTGCATTGAGAATATGCATATATCTGTGTGTGTATGCATATTTTTTATATGTTGCTGTTGCACATATTATTATTTCCAACGGGAATTTGTGGAAAAAGTTTCATTTGTGTTTATAGAAGAAAGCAATTTCTCATTTAGCCATTTTCTGCATTCTACACTATGTGCTTGCTGCTATCCATCTATCTATTTTTGCTTTTCCGTTTCGTCGTCAGTTGCGCCAGTTTCAACACATTTGTTTAATTTGACATTTGCACACATTTTAGAAATACTTTCTCATCAGTTGTGTTTGCAAAATCTATTTGGGTAGTATTGTTTTTCATAATTTATTATTATTTTTTTTTTGCAATATTCCATTTCTCAACTTTTTGTTTCCTCTTCCTCACTTGAGCGTTTGATCAAATTTGCAAATAAACAATCGTCACATCAGTTGTGCTGCTGTTTGTTGTCTGTGGAAAAACATTTTTTAATTATTTATTTCATGATTTTTTTTGATTCTATCTTTTTCTAATTGAACACATCTCACTGGTGACATAGGCGTTGTAAAGCTGTTGTATTTATTATTAAGATTATTATTGTTTGCTTGATGAGCCTTATTATTCAGTCTTCTTCTTCTTTTCACAATCAAATTGTACAACATCAACAGCAAAAATACATTTCTCTCTTTTTACTTTTTGCTTTATACTCTGTTTATTTTTAATATTTCATAAAAGTTGTTTGCTTTTTCTATATGGAACATTTATGCTTGCTTATTTGTGAGCTTTTCTACTGAATGGACAACAACAAAAGAAAATGAAGTTCAATCAATCAAATCAAACAATTAATTCATTCATTCGTTCTTATGCAAGAAACTTATTTTTGCAAATTTTCAAATGGCAAATTGCTAAATTGTTGCAAGAAAAAAGGCAACGAAAGAATTGAAAAGTGATCGCTTGTAACAACAACAAGCACCATTATCTTGCTCATACGCTTTGGCAGTTTGCAAAATCAATCACATTTTTACACCAGTCGCCTGCCTGCCTGCCTGCCTGCTTGCTTTCATGCTTTCATGCAGGCATGCAGGCATGCATGTAGGCAGGCAGGCGTGCACTGCGTACATACGTTGGGCTTATTTCTTTGAAATGGGAGTCTTTGTGGGTGCTGGTTAGTGCGAAGCACACGGACAGATAGCACTGCATTTGATGACTTTGCACTTTTATTACTGCTATTGCTATTCATTATCTATCCATCGTTGTTGTTAAGATTCAGATTGAAATTTTATCTGATCAATTGTTACTTTTTTTTTCAAAATTAAATTAAACAATTATTAAACATTATTGATGAGCGTATTCAATTCAATTTTCCGTTAATTAATATTCAAAATTGAAATTAAGTTATTCTCATAAGTGTCGTTAAGGGTAAAATGTGAAAAAGAGCCAACAAGCCAAGAGGAGAGAGAGGCAGGCAGAAATTTGTTTTTCTGTTCATGAATTTTAGCTTTGCAAACAAATGTTTCGGTGTTTTCACAAGTGTTTCAATAAAATGTTCCATCCAACGTCAGCGAACAGCGTTTTATTCTCCTAGCTGCCGGCCAGGTTGGAGAATTTTTAATGAAATGTTTCAAAAATTAGCCATAAATTGTTGTTGTTGTTGTTGTTGTTGTTGCATCATCACATGCTTCTTTGTTTGTAATGCTCGTGACTCTCACCTGGACAACTTAGTTTTGTGCTTTTCTATTATGAATCAAATAATGTTAGATAAAAAAAAAATACAAAAAATGTTTTCACCGGCTATATGGCTTGTTTGATGGGATGCGTTTATTTGTTATTTTTGTCAAGTGGAAGTTGATTGCTGTTTTTTTCAATAATAATCAAAATTGTCTGTTCGATGTGGTGGATTGGAATAAGCTTATTTTTTTTCTTTTTTTGGAGGGGAGGGGGACCATCGTCAAGCAGTGGAAGAGATGACCAGGGTCGTTGAAAGTTGACAAATGAACCAACCAGTGAACAAGCGGCAAGCAATTTAGCTGGACGATGGCTTTTTCTATGAAGCACTTGTTGCGCGATTGATCCTGTTTCAACGACCGCATCACCAAGCTTGCTTGCTTCTTTTTCTGCTTGCTCTGTTCAATTCTATTAGTATCCGTCGCCTGTTATGCTGTGCTGTGTGCTGCAAAATCAGCTTGCTAGCTAGCTAGCTAGCTAGCTGACTGGCTTATTCACGCTAGCCAATTTCAACCGACAACTGGCGATAAAATCGAACTCTCCCTTTTCAGAACAATGGATAACACAATTTTTCCACTAACAGCTCTGCACATAGAAGGACAGATAGATGGATGGATAGACCGATATTGCGACGATATATCAGTATATATATATATATATATATATGTATATACTGGGAATGAAAAAATTTATCCACTTTACAAACTTTTAATATCTTTAAAAAATTTGCAAATTATAAAAGCATATTTTAATATTCGTTGTCTTGTGTATATATATCAACAACATTAATATGCGAAGTGTGTATTGTAAAAAAGCAAAAACTTTTTTTTCACACAATAGAACAGTTTCAATTTGCGTGGGTGTGTGAAAGTGCAAAGTTGAGCTTCATTATTATTATTATTATTATTCGATTATAAAAGTTCTAATGACCGGAAAAGTTGGACAATTAACCAGGCATTTGTTTTTACGGTAGTCATAAATGAAAAATTGATCGCTTGTTTTCAGTGCGTGACTGTCATTCTACGTAAGGATCAGTTGTATATATATGTGTGTGTGTGTTTTTTTTTTAAATAAGCCCATTTTTCAAAAGCCCATTATAGGTTCTGTTTACTTTTTCTTTGTTTCATTTTTTAAAAGTTTTCATAATGTATGAGAAATTTCTATTGAAAAAATTAAACAAACACACATGCATGTCATATTTTGATGAAACGAATAGAAAATATTGGTAAAATTTTGCAAAAGAACTGCAATCACACAAGCACGCGCATGTGTTTGCATGCAGCATGTTTTCTGATGACACAATATAGCAATAGCAGTGCTCATCTCCGGAGGCGGTCCGGTTATTTATTATTAAAATGAAACTTCTGCTTGCTTGAAGGAAAAGTAGATTCTTCTTCTTCTTCTGCTATTGCTTCAGAGGAAAAAGCCACTTCCTGCACTGGATATTTGTTACCAGCAGGTGCTACGGATGTATTGGGAGGGGATTGTGGACAATTGTGATATTGTTCTTTAGAGTCGATTTTCACTTCACTATCTCCTTATATAATACTACAAAGTCAACTTTGCAAATGCAATTTTGACGATCTGTGCAAGTAAATAATTTTTACGCATTCCTTCATATTTTGAACATGAATAGCACCACACACACACACACACACACACACACACACACACACACACACATGCATTCATGCATACTTGCATGATGTGGATGTTTGTATTTGAATTTTAAGTTGTTTTGCATTAGACATTAAATTGAAAGAGTGCAGCCAACCAATTCAACCATTTGCAAGCAAACTATTGATAAAAATCTTTGTACAGCATTTAAATGCTGAATGGGCAGTTTGTGCAGTTTGATTAGCTGGCATAATTGGCAAAATTTTATTAGAACATTGTTGTGAAAGCTTGCCGGAGAAAGCTGTTTATTCATCTCGCGGGTGTGCAGTTATCTTGTTGTTTGTTGAGTGTTGATTGATGCTCAGCTTTTGGACAACTGGCTGCTATTGCTTGTTGCTTATTGCCGCTTGCGACATTGATCTTGGTCCGGATACTACTTTACAACAGTGTGTGCATCATCTGTGTGCATGTTGTATCCATGTTCAACTATGGACCATTTTCAATAGTCTCTTCGTCTATTATTATTATTATTATTATTATTACTTTTTTTTAAATTTATTTTTATCATATAAAAGATGAAGAACAAAAAATAGTGATGCTTTATCAAGTGATGCTTTATTTGCTTAGTGACATTTTGGCAATGCTTTGTTGCTGCACTATCTATGGGTGTGTCTGGGTTTTTGTAGTTCATGTGTTTGTTCTTCATTCAGCTGATCAAATTGATTCGAATTGTAAATTTCTTTTCAAAGTGTTGTTTATTTCGATCCGTTGGTTTATTATTGTTCTCATAAAATTGCCGTCCATTGATTTGCATTATTATTATTTTTATTAGTATTAGTATTATTTCATCACATTTGAAAAGTAGCTCAAATACACCATTACAAAATGCATTTTTAAAATATGTTTGTTGGATTTTTTGTGTTTTTTGCTTGAAATAATCTCAATTTGGCATATATTTTTGAGGAAATATTTGCATTTTTTTTGTTTCAACTGTCTCCTGTATTATTATCTCTAACCTACAAAGGTAAAACTTTCTTTGATGAAGATGTCAAAGCAGGTCACATCGATGGTCATCGGTCTGCTTGAACAACGTTGTTAAGGCTTTCTAGGTGACATTTGGCAATGCAAAATGCAATTCTACACATTTACATACTCCAGTATATTAATATACTGTAGTGTAGTGTAGAGCATAGGTTCAAGGTCAGTTAAGGTTGTGTGTGGTATATGTATGTCTCTGCATTTCCGGCTAACTGAATGTCATGTAACATTTCAATATATTGGCAAGAGAATAATTTTTTTTTTAAAGTGAATTATTGTAATCAATTTCATTAATTAGCATTTAAATATTAAGAAATATGAATCAGTCATAATCAGATACAGTTGTATTTTTGCTTAGTTTTTTCATATCCATACTTCTTTTTCCGCATATTGCTTCATTATATTTATTTATTTATTTATTTTCTTGGTTGTTTTTTTGGTTACATTTGAAAATGACAAATTTAGTTTTGACTAAAAATTCAATTGCGTCAACTGATCGACGCAATTTCCCTTGCCACTCACAATTTGTCGTTTCCGATCTTTATATATATATATTTTTTTTTTTTTGAACAATTTTTAATTTTTAACCGCGCAGAAAAGATTTTTTTCCTCTTTACTAAGAAGCTTGTTCATTTTTACGTTTTTTTATGTTTACTATTTTTTAAAAATAATTTAAAAATAAGTTTTTATTAATGGATCATTATTTATTATAATAATGTTTTGTTTTATTTATGAAAAATTGACTGTGATGAAACTATTTTATTCAATGTTGTGTCATATCTTTTCGAACATTTTTATAAAGTGCATAACTTTTGAAAGTTTTGTATTATGGATTCAATTTTTTTTTAATTAAAAATTTGTACGAAAAATATATTTCTATACAAACACACATGCACACAACTTATCCAAACACTGGCTAATTAATTAAACATAAGTGCAAAAAGCATAATTTTAACAATACGTTCTTTCTTGTTCTTTTTTTTTTTTTGAATTATTGACATTGATAAATATTTTATATTATTGTTTTCTATTCATTTACTTCATTTGTATTATCTACTGTGGAACATGATTCATTACGTGGCATTTTCTAATCAATGCTTCTTGATTTGCATGATAAATTGTCGACAAACTGTTTGACCTTTGCTTTTGGTATTTTACAAACATGTTGCGTATTCACTTTCCAAAAACTTCACTTCTTTCTGCAACAGTTAATTTTTATCCATTTATAAGCTGTTCAAGTTTTATAATTGTATCGTGAAATGCAATTATCAAATTATGAATTTATTTCATTCGAAATAGCTTGCCGCGTGCTTGAATGTGAAATTCATGAAATGAATGTTTCGATTTTGAATACGGAATTTTCGATTATAACAAAATGGAAAGAAAGAAGAAAAAACGTTTCTTTTTAATCCACAATCAAAAATTGCAATTGTGAAAGAGACAGAGAGAGAGAGAGATGTCTGGGGAGAGAGAATTTTTCTTTCATTTATATTTGATTTCGCATTGAAAATGAGAAAAGTGAACAAACAAGTTTGTTTGTTACAATTTACATAAACATCCAAGGGTGTGGCATTTGTCAATTTTGTTCAGTTTACTGGTGCGGGTCAAAGAACGGCAATTTACAACTGCAACAGTTTAACCACCACCACCACAACCACAACCAGCAGCAGCAGGCACATAAAAGCGTTCATTATGAAGCATTATTCTGCTGCCGCAGCTAGGAATCTGCCCTTCCGATCAAGTGATTGATGCATTTGATCTATTTTTATAGGGTTTATTGCATTTGTAGTGAATGTCTTCGATGAATTTAATTGCACTTCTCGATTGCAGTTCAAATCGGATATTGTTTGTTCAGCTTGAAATGACTAACGCTGAACAGGGAACGCCAGTTCCACAGGAGAACCATTTTGTTGGTCGGTTGCTTGGCTTTTTTCTCGTCGCCACAGTTGCGTAACCGTTTTCAGTTGTGTGAAAAAGTTGACTCCCTGCAAATTGAAAATTTAATTAATTGATTGATTGAATAGCACGGTCGAATCACAACGCAAATGCATACCGCCTTTCCGTAAAAATTCAAATCACCATAAAACGAAGCACGGTTTCCGGTGAACGAGAACATCGGCAACGGTACTGGAATTGGAACGTTGATTCCAACTTGACCAACGTCCACTTCGTGGACAAACTTTCTGGCCAACCAACCACTGCCGGTGAATATTGACGTCCCATTGCCGAATCGGTTTTCGTTGATCAATTCCAATGCCTCTTGCAAACTCGACACAGTGATAACACAGAGCACCGGTCCGAAAATTTCACTCTTATAACATTCCATTGTGGGCTATCAAAAAATTAAACATGCAAATGAGGAACTCAACAAACTCAAGTATGAAATTGTGTGAGATGCACTTTCACGTCTGCTAGAATTGTGGGACCGATGAAATTGCCCTTCTCGTAACCTTGGACAATCAAATGTCGACCGTCGAGCAAAACAGTCGCACCTTGCTCCTCAGCACGGTTGATGCAGGCCAGTATTCTTCTCTTCGCATCCTCGGATATCAGCGGACCCATGTCCACGTTTGGATTGTCGCCTGGACCAACGCGAACCATTTTGGCACATCGGACGAGGTTCGGTATCCATTGTCGCGCACTGTCGACGAACACTGCTACCGAAACTGCCATGCATCGTTGACCAGCGGCACCGAAAGCTGCTGCTACTAGCTGAAAGTGAATTTTTAGGATTTATTGGCAGAGGAAAAAATTTCTTCTTTTTAAGAAATTCTACTTGATTAGCACATTACAATGAGGGGTACTGTATTGTTTTGCTTTGTTTTTTTTTTTCAAAAAATAATTTCAAAATGTATATTGTATTCAAGCACATTTATTCGCGTACTTGATTGATCGTGTGCTCAGGATTGGCATCAGGCAAGATGACGGCGTGATTTTTTGCTCCGGTGTTCGCTTGAATTCGTTTCCCTGATTTAGCTGCCAACTGGTAAACATGACGACCCTGTCCAAAGTGTGACGAGAATTTGAACAACTGAAACAGCAGCATAATGCAAACAAACAAACAAACTCTACCACAACATCAGAACCGACGAAAGAAATTGCTCGAATATCCGGATGTGTGCAGAGAAAATCGACGGCTGAACACAATTGTAGTTTGTTTTATTAAAGCAAAGCGTAAACACTAATGACTACTGACCATCATGTTTTCCATGTATTACGTTCAAACAGCCATCCGGAATACCGGCTTCTTTGGCCAGTTCCATTAGAATCATGCATGCGCCGGGATCTTGTTCAGACGGTTTCAGTAGCATCGTATTTCCTGTAGCCAGTGCTATGGGAAACATCTGCAATGTTTGAAATTAAGTGACAGACTGGACACGAGTTATGTGGACGTTCTTTCACAACTACCCAAAGTGGTATCATTGCCGGAAAATTGAATGGTATGATTCCAGCACAGACACCAATCGGCACTCGGTAACTGTACGTGTCCATATTTGTGGCAATATTTTGCATAGTTTCTCCCATTTGTAAGCTTGTTACTGAAGATGCGTGTTCTACGACTTCTGCAAACCATCCCTACCACATGCACAACAAACAACAGTACAGCAAAAGCAAAAGTATATATATATATATATATATATCTTACGCAAGCCTCTGAAAACATCGCCTTCTGCATCGGCCAGAGTTTTGCCTTGTTCAATTGTGATGTTGCTTGCAATTTTTTTCTACATTTTTCCAACAAAGAACAAAAAATTTTCACATTTCATTTTTTTAAAAACGACACAGAGAAGGAGAACTTCTTGGTTCTCTTGGTAAAAATACTTGGTCTCGTCGAATGAGTTGAGCCAAATTGAATATTTTCTGCTGTCTGCTAATGATGGATGTATTCGACCATGATTTGAAAGCTTTTTTGCACGATTCAACGGCTCGTTGCATTTCACTTTTTGTTGTCATCGGAACTTTACTGATAACTTCATTAGTAGCCTGAATATTAGTTGTGATCAATAATTGCATTTTATGGACAATTCAAAAATTCAAACGGCTTTATTATATCCGGTGAAATACCCGTTTTATTTATACGCTTGAATAATGAGAATAATAATAATAATAATTGTACCGGGTTTGTCAAATCAATCCATTCTGTAGTGCTGGATTCAACCGCCTTTCCGTCAAGCCACAACTTCACCGTACTGCTAGTAGACTGAAATGTGTAGAACAAAAAACAAATGTATTTTTCTTCTTTTTTTTTATAAAAAAAGAAATATCCACCAGCATGTTGTTTACTTTGCAAATATTCGATAATTTTAGCATTGCAATTTCAGCACTGATTTGACGAACTGATGAAATATGTCTGAAATGAGAAAGAAAACCGAAATAATCTGCAATATTAATATTATCTGCTGTTTTTTTTTTAAATTATCATTGCTGATATCAATTCAGGAATGTGGTTCGCGTTGACAGTAGTAACATGTTGATGTTGATGTTCAAATTTCGTGAGAAATCAACCAACCGTAATAACGTTCACATTGTATTTTTAAATATGTCGAATTGATTTTTCAAATTATTGGATTTTTTTTAAAATTATTATTATTCAATTTTGCTCTTCTGATGAAAATAATTGCTAATTTGTTGTAAATTTTGAAATTTGTGTATCAATCACTTTCACAATCGCAGTTTGATTGATCGATCAGCATTTTAACACGTTGAACCAAGCCTCGTGACTGAGTGGTTTTGTTCTTTTATTTTATTTATTTATTTATTTATTTATTGTTACTGTAGTTTAATGAAAAATTTTATTTCTCAATGTTTAATCTTTGTTATATTTTTTAAATTTTTTCTGTTTTTTTTTTGATTTCTTTCGCCAATTCATCGGAAATAGAATTGTTGCTTTCGACTGTTGTCCTGCTTTGCAAATAATAATTAAATGAGACACTTTATTCAATTATCAATATCATTGAATTTCAGTTGATTGTTGAATATGAGTTTTATAATTCAATTAGAACAATTTTCTGTGCTCAATATTGAAATTGCAATCGAAAAGTTGTATATAAATAAATAAATAAATAAATAAATATATATATATATATATATATATATATATATATATATATATATATATATATATATATATATATATATATATATATTGGTACATTGATGAGCTCAGATTTTCTTCTTCGACTTTTGCTTTTACGTCTTCAGCATTTCCAATTTATTATTTACTTTACTCTGCGGCGATTCTTTATCATCAGTAATATTTGCATAAATTAGCAGCAACAACAACAACAGTACGTATAAATAAATGAATATTCTTTATTTCACTTTAAGCATGGAGTGTGAGTTGATTATTTCAATTTTTTATTTTCATCATAGTTTATGGTGAATTTATTTAAAAATTTTTATTTAGGCAACTCTGCAAAGTGTTCCACTATGGATTTGGTTGAGCTTTATTTTGAGCAGAATGTTTTATCACAAGCAACAAAGCAAGTTTTGATTTTTATTTGATTCGATTCGATTCGATTCAATTCCTTTCGATTTAATATGATGATCCGATAAAAATGGTTTCGCAGTTATTTTATGACATAACCGATGATTCAATTCTTGGCTGTCTGATATTAATTAAATGGAAAAAATTGCTTTTTTTTTATATTCAAAGATTACTACGAATAATAATCGCTGGTGCAATGCTCAATTTAGGCTTTGGTTTGTTTCTTCCAGTGAACGGTAACAATGAATTCTGAGATTCTCAATTCAACGTTGATGGTGATGTTGGTTGCTTGATGCTTGGAGCCAGTTTTCAAGTTTGCAATTTAAATTATTTACTTTAATGTTGAAAAAAGAAATTTTCACGTTTATTATTTTTAAGATAATTTTAAAAGAAAAATCACACTTCAAAAATGCAAGTCAAACGATCAGACGATCAGAGAGTTCACTAACTACCGTTGTTCTACTACATCATCTACCATATTTGTTGCATGCAATTGAAATTGACTTCAACAACATTCAAGTATGATTATTTATTTATGATTAATATTTGTGCGGTATTTTTGTAAAAAAAAACAAACATTCCTAAAAACATATTCAAATGATCGAATATAATAAGTATGATTTGTTGATTTGCCTGTTGTCAATTTGTCACTTCAATTTTACAAACAGCTATTAGCATGTCTCTTTTTTGTCTTCTTCTATTTGTATATTTTGAAAATTGTCAACAATTGCTATTTCGATTTGTTTAAGAAATTGCAATTAATGAAAAACGGTTCTTTAATTTGGTAAATTAAATAGTTCGTTATAAATTTAATTATAATAATATAGTTGAGATTTTTAATCAAAATTGAGATTCATTGTAGAATTTTACTTGTATGTTGTTAATTGATCATTATTTCGCTACTTTGGCTGAAAATATTGTTCAATAGATTTTTTGTTTAAACGGAAATTCATCATATTTATTAATAGTAATTTGTTTTTTTCTTTCTTGTACAAGCATATTTATATTTCTACAATGTGGATGAAATGAAATGATTTCAATTGAAATTAATTAATATAAAAGTGCGAATGCAGCAGATTAATGGAATGATGAATTTTTTATCTTTATCTTTTTTTTTTGATTAAATTGTGTTGCAAGTGAAAATCTGTACGGACCATTTGAAGCGAGCAATTTGGAAGTTTTAATTAGTGAAAGCATTCACAGAGGTAACATTCATAGCCAAAGCCGAAGCATAAAGCTGCTTATGAAGGGATAATGAACGACTGACTGATTGAGTGAGTGAGTGAAAGAGTGAATGAATGAATGAATGAATGAGAGTATGTATAATTCATGTTAGCTTAATTTCACGTTAGCTGTTGAATTGATTAGCTGTTCAATAGTTTGCAAATTTTCGCTTCGAGCTGTTGCTTTTATTTCACTTGAATCATAACCTCATTTTGGATATCAACTTTTGTTAAAAGTGTATTTCAAAATAAATAAATAAATAAATAAATAAAAGCAATAATAATATTAATATAATAGATAATATAGTATATGTAACATCATCATCATCATCATCCAATAGTTCGTTCTTTGATTTTATAATGCTGTTGCCACTGTTTCAAATGCTTCTCTTTGAATGAGACGAATGAAATTGTTGTAATCGTTTGCTTCGAGAAAAAAAAATTTATTTTTTCCTATCCAATTCATTTTCAATCGATTCACTTCAGTTCATTGAAATGCATTTTATAATTTTAATTTTTTTTTTTTTTGCATTTCTTCCTTATTGCTTTTTTTTCAAATTTTCAAAATCGAATAATCTAATCAAATTGTTTTCTCCTTTTCGAATGAACGAGACAAATGGCAACTACTGCTTCAAAAATTGACAAATAGAAGAAATTAAATAAAACCAAAAAAAAAGATAATAATACCACCACACCCCTCGTTTTCAACTTCACTTGCAATTAGGAATATTGTAATTATATATTTTTTTTTTTCGTTTCGGTTTTATTGCTTTTGTCGATGGTTATTCTTTTTTTTTCATTTTATTTAAGTAATTGAAAATTTCAATTTTCGAACATTTTGAAATGCCAGAAATTTCATATCCATGCTTGTCATCGTTGCTGTTTTACTTTATTATTTTTTTTCTTTCTTCACCAAAGAAAAAATTCCATCTTTTTAAACGTCATTCAGGAGGGCGGGGTTGTGCGCTCTTACTCAACTGGATGATTCTTTTCATTGTCTGCATGCTATTCAATTAAGTCTCTGCCGTTTGCATTTTCTGCTGCAGACATCTTTATTTGGTTTTTTTTTTTTAATTGCATTTTACAATCATTCACCGTCAATTCATCAGGGTTTTGTTTCAGAGAAAATGAGAAAATATATTATTATTTTTTAAATAATAATAAATATATATATATTTGCATATGTGTGTAAATGGTGCAGTTTTATTTGATATTATTTTTAGTTTTTTTTTCTTGTTTCAAGTGAGACAAGTTTGAAAATTTTGTCAATTAGATTAAATTGAATTGAAGGTTGTTGAAAAATAAATTAACGGATGTTTGAAATTGAACAGTTAGTTAGCTAGGCAGGGCTTTTCATTTTCGTTGAAAGCTCAGGCGATTGTTGTCGTCGTCGTCTTTGTAAAAATTGGTTTGAAAGTTGATTTGCAAGCGATTTGCGAATTAAATGCTGGCTTGTAGGAAGTTGATGCGATCCAACCGATGCATCCAAGTAGCTTAGTTGAAGAAATCCATTATGAAAATGGTCACTACTACCACTATTACTACTACTGCTACTACTACTATTACTGGTGGTGGTGGTAGTGGTGGTAGTGGTTGGTTGATTGATCATTTCAAGCAAGTAGTAAAATTCGATTGAACATTCATTACCGACTTGACACACAAAAGACAACGGGAGTATAATAATGGTTTGTAAGTACATATGCATATTATATATATATATGTAAGCAATGCTTGGTGTTGGTAGAATTGTTTCTCAAAAGGATCGAATTGAATTTCATTGAATTTTCTATTCACCTACAAGTTGTACATTGTGATCGACATTGTTGCTGTTCAGGTAATCAGATAAATTATTAAAATGAATAAATAATTTTTTCTTTTTCAAAACTCTGCTTCTTCTTCTTCTTCTTCTTCTTCTTATTTCTCTTCTGCTATTGCAACAACAATTATTCTAATGAAAATTTGTTTCATTTTTATGTTGTGTTTAGTCAATTTTTCAACATTTATTATGAAATTTTTATTGATAACTACTCAGCAGACAGAATGCTCAACTACTAGTAAGCTATTATTATTATTATTATTATGAAAATGAATTTATTGTTCTTTCTTTCTTTCTTTCTTTTTTTTTGATTTTGTCATTTCTGTTAGTTTTATACGTATTTATTTATTTATTTATTTATTTATTCACTCATTCATTCATCTATTCATTCATTCATTCTTGATGTACTTTTTTTTCAACAATGAGCAACAATTGTAGTTTGATTGGTGCAACTGTTTCTGCGTTGAATGGGAAAAATTGGCTAATCTGATTGTAAAGCTGCTGCTTTAGAATGGGGGATAAAAAAGTTGGAGAACAACCGGCAACGATGGTTAATGAACTTCGAGTCAATGTTGTGAATAATTGTTCCCTTGGGTGCCGCCTCCTGGTGAGTTCAACGATTGATCAAAGCAGATGGAAATTGAAATTAAAATAAAAAACGAGGGAAAAGATCATCCACACCTCCAGACAGACGGGATGGATGTGGGTGATCAGTGCATCCGGGGTACATTAGACATATATATATATATATATATATATATATATATATAGACACCTTGCAGTAGGACGATGATGTAACTTTATGAAAATTGGAGAAATTTTGAAATTAAGCAGCGTCAATTTCTTCTTTTCTTGTATTTGTATTTTTATTTCTTTTCTTTGGGTTTCTTAAGTACAATTTATACAATGACTGGCATTTTGTGTTTTGCTTGATTTCTGCTGGCGTCATTGCTTCTGCTGACGACGTCAGCAAATTGCATTTTTGCTGCTTTGTCGGTCTTTGACTTGAATTTGTTCCATTTGTCTTGTAAAATGTTCATTTGATATGTTGTAAATTTCCACCAACCAGCGTCACACCTTTGCATTATTTTTAGTTTTTTGGGCACTTTGTGAATTTTATGCCTTTTGCCTTCTTCATTCATTATCAATCTTATAATAATTGAAAATTATTTATTTATTTATTTATTATACGATGTTGTGTTTAAGTTTTTTGGCATTTTTTGCGGTGCGAGAAGTTGATTTTTCTTTTTCTTTTTTTGCTTTTCTTTTAGCAAGATTTGTAGGTTAATTTTAATGGTATTTTCCAAGGAGTGGCTAGACATGTGCAAAATTACCTTTCATTAAAAACACATTTCATAATGTAATTTTATAATAAATTATTTTCAGATGATGATTGTAGGGTGTGTTTGTTGATTACAGCAGTTTGTGCAGAGTACAAAATTTTTATCATACTGATTGTATCGTACAAATTGAATGAAGAGGGGATTCCTTGCTTTTGATGCTTTTTCATTGCGTTTTCCAACTTTTACAGCCACTTGTATTCCAAGTGAATTTTGTACCACAGTGCCATTACCAGACCGTGCATGTATACAATTATTTATTGTCTTATCATTGACGGTTGGGCGGTTGCTTTTTCCAATAATTGTCATCAATAGGAGAAAAGTAAGCATTGTCTACGTTTTTTTTTTGTATGACAACCGTCTCGTTCTTTACCGAGCGCCAGCCACATTGCTGTCTCCTTATCAATTATACAACGGAGTTATTATTCATAAATTCCGACATTGTATGATTGATCAATCAATACATCTTTGGATGTCAGAAAAATCTGTTGGTTTTTTTTTTTCTTTTTTCAATCATCTCAATTGAACAGTTTTGTGCAATTTATTTTGTTATATGTAATATATATATATATATATATATATATATATATATATATATATATATATAATAATGCGTTTAATCAAGAATAGAAAATTACAATTTAATAATAAATAATTTTGTGAACAAAAATGAACTTGTTACTGCTGTTGTTGCTTAGTTTGGCTAAATGAAAACTGGACGATTGCTAATAAACGAACAAATAAATAGCCGGATGTTGTTTTATTTTATTTTTTCGTCTTCATATTTTTTTAAAAATTAATTTCAGTTTTTATTTTCAGCATTGAGCAGTGTTGAAAAATAGACGTCAGACGACACAATGTCAAGGTGATGCAGAGAAATTGCCACTCGCCGATGACCACCACCACCACCACCACCACCACCACCACCAATTGGTCCGCTTCCGCACCCTGCAAGCAACACAAACGACAAGAACTTTTGCATTTGTATTGTTGTCATCACCTCTGCCTTGAGCAACTTTCAAACAGGCGACCAACAACAATATAATAATATCCTTTCCTTTTACAAACAATTTTCCACAACTGCCTCACTGCTATTACAAATTTTCATAGCACTGCATTCACACTGTGACAGGTAAGCTTATTTTTTATGTTTGTATCATATCTGTAGTAGAGTGCCACGTGTCAGGATGTTTTTTCTTTCTGCAATTTATTCATCACTTTAGCTGTTACACGATTTTTGGCATTTTTAAAAATTTAAATCAAACTTGATACTTTGTAACATTTTTCTCATCAGACCGATTTTTTATTTTCATTCAGTATTCCACGTTTGACTTCAATTATCTTTTTTTTTTCTTAAATTCAGCTATAAACTAGCCGATTATATATATATATTTTGGAATGTATTGTTAATTGAGATTTGATGTTGTGCTGTTTGATTGATTGTTTGCAGTCGGGTAAGATGGTTGGAACGTTTTCTTTGAAACTTTTTTACAATGCTATTAGTGTTGCATAGCCTTCGCTTGAATGAACTTTTCCTTGAATGATTCAAGTCAAAAGATACACTACACATTCAACAGCAACAATCGATTATCGATTAAAGCTACCAAGCTAGCAAACAAGCAAGCAAGCATTCATTGCTTCATCAAGATAATGATGATGATGATGATAATTAGGATGATTGCTGATATTACTTGTACTTCTTATAGTATTATAAATTAAATTTTCAAAACAAAACAAAAAAAAATGGCTACAAAATATATTACAAGTTTTAAAATATTGCTATTTTTTCCACAGGTTTTTTATTTTTATTCGCTTGATTTGTACGGTGAATTTAGTGTGCATATTATTATTTATATAAATCTGTATTGGACTTGGGTGTTACAATTGCAGTGTTGGATAGGAGCTTTTTATTGGTTATCATTTGTGATTGAATGAACTGAATTGAACGAAGCATGTCGAATGGGATGAATGATAAGAAATAAATTGGTAACATTAAACTGCGATATTCGAGCTCGCGTGTTCGATGTTGCAACTGGCGCCCTACTGACCGGCTACAATAGACCGGAAATGCCGTACTCTTGGCAAACTTGGCAGGGCAGCTGCTATCTATCTACCTAGCTTTGTTGGTTTCTTGCTTGCTTGCTTGCTGTTTGGCATTTTGCCATTTACAACTGATATCATGAAAAGATTACTCTTTCACTTTGTGTCGACTTGATCATCGGTCAAGCGGTATATCATTATCATTAGCAGTTGCTTTTCATGAAATGGTGATGCGTTTGTCTTTCTGTGTGTGTGTGTGTAAAACTTCTCTCTTTTTAATAGAAAAATTCTAATTAATACGACAATACTACTACAAATTAACACAATATTATGCTTATAAATTGCTTGCTTTGTTGATATGTTGAACATAAATAGGATTGTTTCAAAGTTTAATAGAAAATTAAAATTTGTTATTTCATGTTTTCTCTTTGATGTCAACAGTTGAGCATTGTGAAATGTGAATATTGTTGTCTGTGTGTGTGTGTGTGTGTGTGTGTGTGTTGAATGCAGAAAATTGCCCCTAGTTAAAAGTGTGATGCTAAATGGTTTATTTGTAGTAATGTAGTGTGAGGCCCTGTTGGCTAGTGTAGGCTTCTGCCTCGCCTGTTTCCAACGGCGCTTTTGGAATATTTATTGAATTTTGAACAATGCTTTTTGAAAACCTCATAGCTGACCGCATAGTCATTGTGTTCTGTTCATGAAATAAAAAGCTCCACTGACTCTCTTCTATTCTACATCTGACGCGAAGCATTGAAGAAATTGTTCGTGAAATATTGCCTTCAAATTTTAGGCTCAAATGACCGATTATAATTAATTAATTAAGTCCATTGCTTGGTTGAATATCACAGTTTTATAGGTTGAAAATTTTTTGTTGTTTAATTGTTAATCACAGCAAAACAATTCATATTTGGCAACTTTTCTAAACATGATGATATTTTTGTCTATTGAAAAAATTGAATATAATTTTTTGAATTTTTGGATACATTTTCATCATTGATTGAGACGAGTTGCAATGTTGTAATATTGCAGCTTTTTTTGTTTTGAAGTTTTGTCATTATTTTATGCAACAAGTTGATGAAAAAAAATGATATTCCATATGTTTGTTTGTTTGTTTGTTGTTTTTATTGATTTATTTATTTTAGCTTTTTGTTTGCTTGAAGAGTTTGAAGTTTAGTTATAGGATAGCATGAACATTTTGGATTGGGAACATTTTCTCATAGTGCAAACAAAAAGAGAAGAACAAACATTACCCAACCTCCTCCACCTCTTCTTCTTCTTCTTCTTATTCTTAGTCATTTTATATTTTCGGTATAAAAGAAGATTTATGTACTAGATATAGAGATAGATAAGGATGTGTACTGTTTGTTTTGCCTGTTCTGCCCGGTTACCATTGCTTGCCAATATAAGAATAAGAAGAAGAAACAGCCCATCGCTGCATGCATGCTTGCTTGCTTGCTTGCTTTTGCATGTTTATCTGTCTGTGTCTGTTTGTTTCAAGTCGGTCAATCAGTCAGTCAGTCAGTCATGCAGTCCACTGCAGTTTTCATCCAGTCGAAAAATAATCATTTTAAAATTCTTTTACAAATTTTTAAAAACTTCTTCGTCTTCACCTTTTGTCTTCACCTCCCCAATCATCATCTAATCACATCATCACTCTTATGATTGACAAGTGAAGCAAGATGATTTTTTCTTTTTGACACTTGTTTTCTTTTATTATTTATTAATATATAAATAAATAAATATGTATAGTTTTTTTCACACATTATATTGGCTATATTTGAAATTATACTTTGAAAATTTTTATGAAATGCTTTTTCTCTTCTGCTTTTTCAATTGTGTCGTTTCAATTGATCAACTTGGAATTATTTTTATTATCACTGCTTGACCTAAAAATTGTCAGATAACAAATGCAGATATTTCCTTCTTTTGTTTTCTCTTCTCAATCAAATATTGAAAATTGTTTTGTTAATTTTTTTTTTTGAAATATAATTGTTGAAATGACAAAAAATTGCTTTATCGTTGTGTAAAAAAAAAATTTTTTTTTCTCAAAAAATTCATCATCATTATAATAATTTAAATTGTTTATCGTGTGTGATCAGCAAATTTTCCAAACCGGGTTCTGAAAATGTTTAAGCCGGGCTGGTAGTTAAGCGTGATAGCATCGTTGGACGACGGTTGGTGTCGTCGTTGTCGCCTGTGCAAAATTTCAAAAACTCGTCCTGTGTGACAGTGCGAGAGACTGATGATGAAGATGTTTTTGTTGTTGTTGTTGTTGTGAAGATGTCGGCTAAGATCTGCACTAGTGAATAATAATTTTCCATGGCACGCCCCTCTTTGGCATGACTCATCTATACAAACTCAATCTTATTATTAATCATCTAACTGAACTGATATATATATATATATATGTATATCATCATTCGTTCGTCTCTTTTTAACTTGTCAAGTTTTAATCTTTTCTCTTGGTGATGGTGATGAAATTTTTATGATTTACTTATTATTATCATTATTATTATTATTATTATTATTATTATTATTTCTGTTATTGTTATTGTTGCTGCTTATTCAATTCAAAGGTATATTGAATAAGATAAGAAAAAAGGAAATCAATTCTTTTCTATTTCTATTAATAATTTAGATTAATTTAGAAAATTAATTTCTTTTTCAAATTATATTAATGCAATAATAGGCTTTTTGTGTTTTTATTTATTTATTTTGAAATTGTTGTAGAAAATGAGCTTTGCATTTATTCAATTATTATTTTATTATTGCAATTTAAAAACTTCAATTAATTTCTTAAATTTATTTTCTTTATTGTTGTTGTTGTTGTTGTTGTTGTAGTTATCAAATATGTGTATTGAAGTGATTTTCAAATATTTCAATAATTCACGTATAAGAAAAATCATATTTGAAAATGGCCTCGAGCACATTTGTTGGTCGGCAATATTCATTGAACTTTGACTTTGCCGTTCAGGATGATGTATTTTTGTGTATTGTTGTTGAAATATTTTGCATTGTTCTGTCTCCATATATATATATATATATTTATATTTATTTATTTATTTATTTATAAATGTAACAGTAGTTGATGATAATGTTGAGTTTTATAAATAATAGCACACCAACAACAAATATCTGTTGGATTTTGGTTTTGCTTTGACATATTTCTCTTTTCTTAGAGCAGCTTTTCTCAACATTTGGCAACAAGCAAGTCGAGTTGAGCTTGTCAGTCGGTCATAAATTAAGTCGAGCATATCTGAATTGACGAAAAATGGCACCATATTTGAACAGTCATTTTTCACAATTCTTCCGATGATCACTTTCCTTCCCCCCCCCCCCCTCCTCTCAACATCCAGTATTTTTTACTGATTTGTGCATTGTGATTTTGAATACGTTCCATCACTACCGGGTAGACGTTTGACAGACAAAATATGAAAGCATTAGCTTTTTTTTTTATTTTTTTGATTAAAATCAAGTTGAGGTTTCAAAAGATGACATTTTTGCATGCTGGAGATTGGGTTCTTGTTTCGTTTCAGTACCAATACCAGTGACGTTGTTGTTTTCGAAATGCAAAAAGTTAGGCAATCAACCAAAATAAAAAAAAACAACTGAACACCAATCGCAGCTGCTGTTTGTTTTCTTAGCTTTTTCAACGAATGCAGCAATGACGATATAAGCAGAGCCTGGTGGTTGAGGCACTAAAACACACTGAAATATTACACTTCAGAAATATATATATATTCTAGGAAGTATATATTTGAAATTTTGATTTTACGAACAAAAATTTGTGAAATTTTTTTCTCATCCTTTCTCATGTTACTTTATAAATGTTATTCATGATTTTTAAAAAAATGATATAGAAAGGTTTCTCGTTGTTTTTCAACTTTCTTCTTATAGCTACTTTAGTTGGCATTTCAACAATTGTTCATGAACAAACGACCATGTTTTTTTGATTTTGGTGATTATTTGCTTGTTCTCTTTAAGATTTATTTATATAAGAATGTAGTAGTAGTAGTAGTAGTAGTAGTAGTAGTAGTAGTTGTTGTTGTTGTTGTTGTTGATTTTTGTTCTTTTTTTTTTTTTGCTTTTTTCTAATACTAATAATATATCCAATGTTCAGCGTATCAGCAATTTATGTATTCAATTTTGTGTAAGGTGTGGTATTTATCGGTCAGCGGTTGTGAATTTTGATCTTGAACGTTGTAGTAGTTGAAAATTGCTGTGTGCTGGTGCTGGTGCTTTTCGTTCTTGCAGGCCTGTTCATCTGCGAAACCGGCACGACCATATTCATTCAGCTTTTAATTGACTCTTTGCCCAGCGGATGTCGATGGACTTTGACAAGCGTGGGCCCATTAAAACGAAGCAGCCGGCTGGCCGGATGGTTGGCTGGCTGGCTTGGTCACGGCTGTTAACAAGTATACGGGCGACCTTGTCTTGCCACACAATCATCATCATTCACCCAACTGCCATCGTAATAATATTTTCCACTTTTCTCGTCTCACTGGTCTGTTTCTCGTTTTCACTTTGAAGAATAAGATGTCTTTTTCAATTTTAATCATCAATGTGGTATAAATAATTTTCAGTCTACCAACAAGCATCATATGCGTTTTGATTTTCAAATTTACCTAGTGTTTAATTAATTAAACTTTTTTTTAGAAAGTATATATATATATATATCCGATTTGAAATAAGTAACAAAACAAGAATACACTTTAAAATGAAAACATTATTTCAAATTTTCAATCAAATAATATATGGAAAAGCGAAATCTTTTTTGCCCATGGATGGAATTGTTGTTTTTCCGTTGAATTTTCCCACTGCATTTTATCACTTGATCACTTGGCAACATCTTGCTAGTTGCTGTTTACACAGTAGATGCTTGCTTGATTGCCTGGGGCGATTTTTACACATGCTATTCGACATTATTGTTATTATTATGATTATTATTACTTTCTCTTATTTTTTTTTTCGTGTATCTAATTATAAGTTCAAGTGAAATTATTTTTTCTTTGTACTTCTTCAACAACTGATAATTTAAAAGAAAATTTTTATATCATCTGCATTATCATGATCAGTGTTGTAAATGGTTAATTAATTATTTGTCCAGATTATTGCATTTGATTCTGCTCATCTTCTCTTTACTTCAACGGTTTTACTTTCTTGAACAGGCCATTTCTGCAAACTGCGTGTCCGTACCAATTGCGCTTATATAAAAATGTCCCTGTTCATTTATATTGATTCATCTGACTGCATTTTCATGTGCCATTTGACGTTTCTCATTCAGAATTTCGACTTTGGGCGTAATAGAATGAACGCGTCTCTTTCTCTCTCTTTCTCCTACTTTCTCCATGTCTGTCTGTCTGTCTGTGTATGTGACTTTTATATAGATTATTGGAATAATTCATTGACACTTTATTCATTCCAAAATGAAAGCAGACAGCATCATCTGGGGGAAAATTGTAAGGGAAATTCTTATTCTTATTACTATTATTCTTGTTGTTATTATTAATTTGTAATAATATGATGCATATTTATTATATAGGTGTTTGTTTTTTAATTTGCTTATGGCATAAAAGTTGCACGTTCTTTGTGATCCAGTTTAATTGATAAATTATGTCAAAAGCTGTTTGAATGCCAATTGAAATTACGGTTTTCGTGTAAAGTTTTGATGTGTTCATTTTATAAAATCAACACTGC
Source organism: Trichinella pseudospiralis (assembly GCA_001447645.1). Lineage (NCBI taxonomy): Eukaryota > Metazoa > Nematoda > Enoplea > Trichinellida > Trichinellidae > Trichinella > Trichinella pseudospiralis. The sequence continues at coordinate 103,550 of JYDV01000022.1, forward strand.
AATAATTTAATTATTCGTTTAAGATTAGACCAAATATTTCACCCATTATATGAATATGTATATACATTTGCATGCATATACATTACATTAATTATAACTACGTGCTTATTATATAGATTTGGTTTGTTTCAAAAAAATGTTTTTTGAATACTTTTGCATAATTTGTTTTTAATTTTTGTTTTCAACTGAACAATAATATATTAATTTTGATGAGAAAGAACTTATGATGAATGTTTTGTTGTTTTCAAGTGTAATTGCATTTCACTTGCTTATTTCTCTTCTCTGTACAGATTGTTGTTGTGCAAGCGTTTCATATCTTGTATCTTTTCACATCAATTTGCATAAATTTTTAGCTTATAGTATAAAATGAAAATTTTGCTTTCTTGGAAAATGTCAATGAATCATCATCATCATCATCACGAGTTAAGTTTTTTTCTTGAAAAAAAAGATGCTTCATTTTATGCCTCATCTAACAACAGTTGACATCTGATTATAAATTAACAACATTTGATTCATAAAATAAAATTTAAAAAAATAACGAAAGAAAAATTGAATGAATCAACCTTCTTCATAGTGTGTGTGTGTGTGTGTGTGTGTTTCATTGTCGTGGTCGTGGTTTTCGTTGTTGTTCGAAAATTTCATCTGCTGTTGTTTAATAGTGTTGTCAACATTGATTTAGGTAAAGTTGTGAAAAATTGCACATTTGGACAACGTGAAATGACATTTTCACCATTTTGAACCGTTTCAACAAGCTGGACAGCAGCGGTGGCAGCAAGGCGGTGGCCAGTGGCCAGCGGGGTCGAATTCCAGCGGCCACAGTTTCGCCGGCCAGTGCGGGCGATTCGTACGGTGTGAAGCTTCGTCGAATTTCCCAAGGTGTCAGGGCTCGCCTTCTCAATCGACCGTTCAGCTGCGACGTGGACACTCTGTGCACGTTGCCGTCGTCCGTCGACGACGCAAGCACTGCTGTGGACAACAGCAGTTCGTTGACGTTGAAGCCCGGTTCGTTTTTCAAATCCAAGCTGCGCAACGTTGCTCACCACCACCACCATCACCACCACCATCACCATCACCACCACCAGCAGCAGCATGACGAAGCGTCTGTTAAAGCCACCGGCTGCTCTGGCAGTGAAGATGCGCAGATGGAGTTCACATTTGCCCAGTTGGACTTGCATCCAGGTTTGCAACGGACGTCCAAAGCCGCACCCTCCAAGCGCAAGGGTTCTTTGAAAGAGCGGTTCTCGTTGTTCAGACGAAGTGACGCTTCGGACTGTGAACCATCTCCAAACGAGGAATCGATGCCTTCGTCGGCACATTTCCAACAACAGCAGAAGAGGAAAAGTCGTGTTTCTTCAACGGCACGCAGTCTGAGTCAACTGGATTTGAGCTCTTGTCACAATTTTGCCGTTGAACAAACTGCGCAGATTCCAACTGCCAACAACAGCACCGACATCACGCACAAGCATCATCATCATCTGGCAAAATTTTCCTCCAGCCAAGGTGTTGTAGACTTGGTGACAAATTGTGCTGGCGATTTTTCTGGAAAACAATTTTCACTGTCGGCTGGTTCGACACTTGCATCTGTTCACAATAATTTTTGCACTCCACCACCTACCATTGCCGGTACAACAATAGCAACCGTATCACCTCTTTGTGAAAAGGAGGTTTGCACGAAATACCGCAGCAATGTTACCACCACAAACAGCAGCAGCAGCAGCAGCAGCAATAATAATAATAACAATAATACTGACCATGGTCATTTTATTGAATCACTGTCACCAGTGGACAATGGTGGTAGCAGTTGCAGTCAACAGTCGTCGTCTGTGCTGAAACAGCAACGAACGCTCAGGAGAGCCAAGGCTGTCGATTTGGGAGGCTGTTCGACAGACTTGACACATCCAATCTCCTCATCACCACGTTCACACAACGCTTCCAACTTTCCCAGTTCATTGTCGGTAAGTTGTTTTTTTGTGAATGTTGTGATGAGAATTTTTCTGTACAAAATTTTTGCACATTTGCATTTTGGCAAATTTTAAAATGCTTTTTGCTTTTCATTTGCAAATGCAAAACAGAATACAAATAATTGCATATTTGCGAAAGGCAAGGGGCAGTGGACGGGGGACGGGAGGAGAGGGGTATTGTGGCGAGAAGATTCTGAAATTTCAGAAATGATGAGTGATGATTTAACAACAACAACAACAAAAAAAAGAATAAACCGTATTCTCTGTTGTTGAACAGTAGTAGTAGTAGTGTTTTTGTTTTCTGCTTATTTTTGTTAGCTGTGTTGGGGTTTTTCATTTTTTTCTCTATCTTTTGCATACTTAATAGTCGGTAAATCAATAGAAAGAAGAAACGCTGTTGTTGCTATGTTACAAAGACTGATTAGCCAGATTAGTGTAGTAAAAATGGTCTCCTGAGCTTTAACAGAAAATTACTGTTATTCAAAGAAAAAAAAATTGAATTGCTTTTCCATAACATCTACGAAACAAGATAATTCATCTTTCCGTTTTCTCCTTTGCGATTATCGTTGTTTCTGTAATTTATTGCATCTCGTCTCAACGCATTGAAAAAAAAGTATATTTTAAGAAGAAGATTTTTCTTTGTACTGAACTTAATAAAATTTTACATTTGCATTTTTTATATTCATATTTTTTTACTTATCTGAATTGAATTCATTGACCAACAACAAACAGTCTTTGATAAACTTTTCCTAGTAGATTAATCGTTATGATTATTATTTGAATTGAAATTTTCAGAAATTGATCATCTTCTTTACATTTTTCATTCACTATTTAAAAAATAAAAAAAAAGAAAAAGTGAATTTGAAAAATAAAAAAAAAATTTTTTTTTTTCAATTTTCTGCTATAGAATATTAATTTCAGTTAAATTGAGATGCAGTTTACTTATTTACTTATTTATTTATTTTTTTTGAAAAATTATTGCGGAAATGCATCACGTAGTTGTTATTGATTCTGTCGATGATCAGACAAGCAAGCAAATGTTAGTTTGTGGTGTGTGTGATGTATGTATATATCTATCTATCTATTTATTATCATTGAAGAGAATAAACTGCTTTATTTGCAAGAAGGGGATTTCTTTCCTATTTTTGATTGCATTGTTGTTACGGATATGGCTATCCACCCACCCAACTATCCATCCATTTTGTCGTCTGTTTGAGGTTGTTGAAACATTTTTTTCTTCTTCTCAATTTGATTTAAAACTGCGCAATTTGAATTCCAAAATTGCTGTCATGCAACTGTTGACTTTCTTTTCAATCATTCTGTTCATCTATGATCGCTTACGTCGTTTGCTTTTCCTCATTTTTTCCCTTGCTTTTTCATTGTCTTGCTCTCTCTCCTCTTCTCTTCACCAGTTTTTGATTCATTTTTTATACTACTTACACGTATGTTTTTTATTTTAATATAATTTATTCTAAACAATTGTCCATCAAGCATATTTTAATAAAATTATAGGAAAAGTTCAACAAAGGGGGAGGTTGTTGGTATTCTATTTAGAAGAATTTTATCATCAAGTGAAATTCAATTTTGTCGTTTACATTGCATATCCATCCATGTTTGTCAGTTCCCCTCCCCGTCTCCCATATCTTCAGACAGATGTGACATTAATCCACAGTTGATAAAAAAAATTATTTAAATTTTGATCTATGCTCATTCATGAATGTGCAACGAACACAATATAATCAGAGAGAGTTTTGCTTCATAATTTTTCCACTTCGTCAGCTAGATTGATTAATTTTATTTTGCAACAAAACAATCATATCAGATCAAGCTTTTTGCCATTTTCCTTTTTGACTGTTCGATGAACAAACTGAGTAGTAGTGGCTGGAAGTGAAATTACAATTCAGGTTGATGTTATAATGCCGTTGCTGACAGAGAGCTGCTGCAAAGCGGTGATGAGGACGGGGGGGGGGGGGGGGGGCTTTTGGGCCGTTTTGCGTATGCAAGAAATTTGGACCAACAAATCAGCAAGATCCGATTTTGCAAAATGCCGTCAATCTATTGCACAACATCTCATCAACGTGCTTCAGCATGCATGCACGCATTGTCAACGGCAGCAGCCATATATCACTGAGCATGTAGTGTTTGTTAGTGAGTAAGTGTGTGCGCATAAAGTCATCCCAGGCGACTTATTGATCTGTTCTGGCGATCGGTTTGCGCAGTTTTGAAATTTTTACTTTGCACTACACCAGCAGAGCAGAACAATTTTCTAATCAATTTTTACTTCACTGCTCTTCTTGTGCTTTTTCTCTTTCATCTGCTTCATCTGCTTCTTCTGCTTCTTCTTCTTCTTCTTCTTCTTCTTCTATTTTTGACCCTGTTCAGTATTATTGTATTATTTTTGCAACATCAAATTATCTGCTGTTTTTTTTCTTTCTTTTTCTTTTTTTGAAATCAATCCTATGTATTAAATTCTTATTTTGTTATCATCACCATCATCTTCTCATTCTTCTTTGCCGCATTAATTCATCTCCACTGCAAATAATTTGCACTCATACAGAGAGGTATATCAGTTGAACACATTTATCATATTTAAACTATTACTTATTGATCGTATTCTGTTATTTATTGTGTTTCATTAATATTTAAGAAGGAAAAAAAATTTTATTCACAGCACAACTATCACTGCTACTGCTGCAAATGTCCAGCTGAATAATTGTATTTCTTTCGAAAGGAAATTTATTTTCTTTATTGTATATAATCTGAGAAACTATTTTCCATCTTATATTTTCACCAACAGCTGACAGTTGGTTAATTATTGCATGTTTTATTATTCGTCATTGTTGATTTTCGTGTTGAACAGTCGAACTTGAATTATTACAAATATTTAACACTTGATTCATAAATTAATTCTTTCTATTTTCATCAACTTATATTGGCTGTCCTCTGCTTGATGGTTACGTTTGATTTTGATTTTGCCGCGCTTGCCGATCGATTGTTGTTTCTATTTCATATGTGCTTATGCAAAATAGCTTCAGTGTTTGTTTTCTTTTGCCTTTGGCAAAGAAAGAATTTTCTTCTTATCAATCATGATGGATTATTCTGTGGCATCGTTATACATACACGTATATGCATATTTAATTAATTAATTAATTAATTATTTATTTATTTATTTTTTTCTCTCTTCGAATGCAGCAATTTCGATGATTAGCAGTCAGTTTTGTTGTAGTTATGCGTATCGTTTGTGATTCTAGCGATCAGTGTTGGCTTGTACGCTTTGGTAGTGATCACTGGCTTGATCATCCACCATTACATGGAGTGGTGAAATCAGTGGAAAAGACAAGTAATTTTTCTTTCCACATTTGCAAGTTGTTCTCAGTTGATGAATGCTGCTGCTTTGTGCTTGTTCCACTAATCAAGGGGTAGGTTGAATAGGGTGGGGCGGAGGGGTAGGAATTGTTGCTTTGTTCAATTTTATCATTTGTTTTCATCCAGCAGTGCAGTCAGTGATTGAACAACGTATATTGTGTTGTGTGTAGGTAGGTTTGTCGTTTTGAATACATTTTTTTTCTGTGCTAAAAACTTTCCGTTTGTGCTTGTTTGTGGCGCAGCAAGGCAAGCAAGTTTGCAAGCTCGAATCAACAAAAGACCTATAGAGTTTGCACTTTCAGTCAGTGGAACATTTATCTGAATGTGATCAGTAAGTCTTCAGATTTTTACTACAGTCGGCAAAAGTGCCTGCACAAACAGTTTTGCATTGCAATTATTCTGCTGAAAGAAGCTTTTCCAAGATTCAGTGATGTTTTTATTGCTGGTAGCTACTGCTGCTACTGCTGCTGCTGCTGCTTTTATTTGAAACTTTATTTTGCAATTCAGCTCAGTTCTTCATCTCACGTCAATTCATTGTACACCAGAATAATAGTGCAGTGTAGAATTCATTCATCCTCAGTTGTATTTTATCATTATGATTATTTTTCTATTGTACAACAAACAAGTTCGACAACGATGACAATAGGACGAGTTGAATGAGATCGATTTTGATGCATTGTTGTTAATGTTTTTTGTTAATGTGGTTTTTATCTACCCACGAACAGAAGCATTGAAAAAAGAAAGTGAAAACAACAAGAATAATGAATTTTCTGTTTGTTCATTTTTTTTAAATGGAAAAAGAAAGGATTTGACATTTAGGAGCGCGGACAAGATTGAATGGCAATTTATTGTCGTCTATCTATCCACATCTATCCATTCATCATCTACACGTGTTTACAGTATTATCCCAGTCATGTTCATTTTCAGCAGTTGATTCAGCAGAGATTGTGTTTTCAATTCCCCTGTATTTCTTCTTCTTCTTTTTCTTCTTCTTCTTCTTCTTCTTTTCATCTCATCCACTAGCATCACTGGTGTATGTAGATGCAACGGGATGGTAAGAAAAATGATCGCATGGATGGATGAATCTTTTCTTTGCCGGAAGCGTTAGTTCTGAGTTTGTGTGCTGTTCCAAGAGAAAAACAGCCGGAAGTGAAGAAGAAGAAGAAGAAGAAGAAGAAGAAGGGCGTGTGTTGTGCTCAAGATGTGAAGGGAAGGCGGCTGCGCGTGATCTATCATTATTGATTTTCAATATTTTCCACTGATATATTTATTATGCACACTTTCCTGGTTGCGCTTTGCTTTGTCCAATTGGCGGCTGTTGTCATTTTTGCTTATTTCATTCACATTGCAGGAAAACTTTTCTCAACTGTTTTTACTTGTCCACTTTTTTAGGCGAATTCTTTTTCTTTTTTTTCTTTTCACAAAGCCACACCTTTCAATATTTTATGCCATGTTAATTATATATTGAATGAAATTGGTTGGTAGGCAGGCTAGCTGTTGTCGTTGTACAGGTTCAGTGATCTTACTTATACATGCATGCATATGGAAATTATGGTAGTGCTTTTCGTTTTCAACAAACAATTATTTCAAAATGCATCATCACATCATCATCATCATCATCATCATTATCATCATTAATAAGATTCAATAATTATCATTTTTACATTATCTAAACAAACCTGAGAGACATTGATTCTGTTCAATATTCATCAATATTTCTATATTCTGTTTTCACTTTTCTCATTATAATAATAGTAATACTATTATTATAGATGTTGTTTTGTTGTTTTTTCTTTGAATTTGGAGTCAATTTGCTTATTGACTAATTTCAAATGATAAATTGTTTTTCGAAATCATTTGCCATGCATCAATATGCTGATAATGATGCATTCATTTTAAAATCAGTGATTTATATTCAAATACATTTGCGAACAAAATTACTATTGTAAAAGTGATATCTCTTTGTCAGTTGGATAGTAAGTAATCAATGAACTTTTTCCAATGAAAGAAAAATGAGAACACAACACATCCATCACGATACTATTTTTCAAATTATAAATCTTACATGATATTTTGGCTACTGCGCATTGCTGTTTAACTTTACTATTTGTGTGTGTGTGTGTGTGTGTGTGTGTGTCTTTTTTTCTTAAAATATGTTTTACACTACTTTGCAATAACTTTAAAATAATAATTATTGTTATTCTCATCTAGCATGTTTGTGTACACAGATGCGTAAAAACTTTACCAGCTTTCGTGGGAGTTAATGAGAGTAGCCGGGGCTTTGGCACGGGCAGATGTAATGAAGTTTTTTTTTCGCACACTGACAGAGATTTTCAAGCACATCCGATTGCAGATCTGACAGAAAATGTTTCTTCTTCTCATCGATGTCAGCTATAGCATCATTGATTTTACAAATTCAGTAAAAATTTTGTCCATTACATTAAAGTGGTGTCTTGGAAGTTGTTGTTGTTGTTTTTTTTTTGTCTAATTTTGTAATAAATATTCAAAATGAGTTTGAATTAACTGAATGATTCAGAAAATAATGGTCAATTATTTTATTGCTCAGAATCGTCAGTCAGTTATGCCATTTATCTTATGTAAAAGTGAGTGAGTGAGTGTGAAATAAACAAGTAGAAAAAGTTATTTGCCAACTTTGACAGAGAAGAATAGAATTGTCCTGCGAATGCAGTGTGCTGTTGTTACATGCTCATGCAAGCAGACGTGCAGGCATGCATTCTTGCTTGCAAATCTCTAACTGGCAAGCATTGATCTTTGGCCGGCCGGCGTCAAATGTGGCTTCCCTCGGGCAAGTAATGAAATCGGCATTTGATTGCTGGAAAAATCCATCTGTACGTGCTTTTCTAGGTGAAGAATAATTATTACAAGAACAAATTGTTCCATTTCTCAATATAGATGGAGAACAGTATCTCTTTCTTTGCTTGCTTGCGTACACAAAACGGACGGACGCTGATTGATATATGTTTGCTTTTTCATTTTCAAATTATGATACGGCTTCGGCTGCATATTGTCCTCTTCCTCCTCCTCCTCCTCCTCCTCCTCCTCCTTTATCCTCTTCCTTCTCCTTTCTTTTTCTTTGTTTTGTAATTCTATTCAACAGTGTAAAAAAATTGAAATTGTTGTTCATATTGATGACAATAATAAATTCTTCGTCCAGTCGGTGATTTAGTAGTTAGGATTTTGAAAAATAGAAAAATACCGTTGAAATACAGCAACCGCAGAGGGCAGGGGGGAGGGAGGGAGTAGGGGGAGGAAAAGGCGTCGACGTTGGACAAAAAGTGCGTTGCTATCGCTGCTTGACTGGCTTGGCCTATCGCTTGACAAGTATATATGCATATATATATATATATATATATATATATATATATATATATATTGACCGACCGTACTTGCGCGCACACAGACTCTCACTTATTGATGTTTGAGCAGCAAGCAGAAAACTATATATGCTTGGTTGGTGGGTTGCTTGCTTGCTCGCTTCGGCAGTGTTTCTAGCACGAATGATGTACATTTAACAAAAAATTGTTTCATTGTATAAATTTGAATACTCTCTACTTCAGGATGGCTTCAGGAAAGTGGCCAGGAAGGAATCACGCAAGCCGCATGGTACGCGCAAAGCGGCCAACGATTCGATATTGAAAAAGCTGATCGTTGCCGGTGGCAAAGCGTTCAGCGAGGATTCGTCGTTGAGGATCATGAACTCGGTTGCTTCGATGGTCGCCGGTGCACGTCAAGAGGTTGCTGGCGGCGAATGTTGGGCGCCAACGGTCGAGGAACGAGGCCGGAAGCTTTTCTTCGCCCATTACGATTGTCACAGCATCTGCGCGGACAGTGGTCAGCTGTTGAGCAACTTCTCACTTCGCACTGGTCAAGCTAAGGATGCTTGCGTGCACACGCCCGGCACAGCAACCGTCGGCGGCGTTACTCAGCCGGGGTCGGTTGCCGCCGGTTCGGGTTCGTTTCCATCGTCCGGCTCGTCGTCGTCGTCGTCGTCCGGTCGTCAACAGCAGCCGTCGTCGGTAGCGCGCAGCAGCGGCGCCGCGGCCAGTGTTGCTGGGGCGTTGGATTTCTTGCCCGGCGCTTCACCGATGGACTCCGGTTCGGTCGACGACGGTCCGTCTCCATCGCAGGCGCCCCAGTCGCCGATTGACGAAGGCGACGGCAAGTGCAACGCTTTGATCACCGCTTGTCCGTTTTTTCGCGGTGAAATTGGAGGCGAACCCACCAGACACGTCAGTCTGGGCACGGAACGCTATCGTCGACGTTGGATAGTGCAGGATGTGTCCAACAGCTCTGTCGACACCAGCCTTGCCAGTGATCCATTGTTGCCCGGCAGTGTTGATCCGACTCGTCCAACGTTGAAGACGAAAGAGCACTTGGAAACCTGGCACCGGATACCGTCCGCTGCCGAAGCTTGCGTGTTGGAAAATTTGGGCAACGTCTACCTCGGCGGTAGACTCTGCGCATACAGACAACCGCAGCTCGTCATTGAGCACGTAGATCATGGTGCTTTCTATTACAGACACTGTTTTCTTGGCAAAGGTATGTATGGTGTTTTTTCTTTTTGTTGTATTTTTCTTTTCTGATGATTTCAAGTCTGAAGAAACGACCGATTTGGTTGATTGATTGATTATTAATAATTGATGGATTGTATTACGAGTTTTCTTTTGCACTGTACACATGCAGATGATATTCATGGCGTGATTTGTGAATTTTGTCATTTTTTACTTATTGTTAAGTTTGGTTTAATTGTTGTTCACTGTTAGTTTTTTTTTTTGTGTTGATGACGACGACCACTGCCTTGTGTGTTATGAGTCAGTCGGCTTGTGTTTTCCGTCGTCATTCAACTTCTTCTAATGTAATGTAATGGTTTCCATGGATTTTCATTTTAATAAGCGTCAAACGACGCGATTATGCACAAATCAATGATCTAACCAACCATGCGTGCCGCATACATGGTTGGATGACAGTTGGGTGAAGTTAGGCTACGTTTTCTTCCCTATTTCGATAACTTTTGCACATTTGCTAGAAATTTTATTTTCAAAGTTGAAGTATGTTACGTTTGTTAATTTTTTTTTCAAATCAAAATAATAATGCATTTGCAGCTACAATAATGTTTTGCAAAATTTAGCAAACAAAGCACATTTTAAATCTAGCATGCATTTATGAACTTGTTGTACTGTACTTGTCTTGCGCACTGCTTAATTTTATGAACGAACGTAGAATTGGTCATCGTGAATGCTTAATGTATTTATTATCAATGTAATTAGTAGTGGAAATTCTGAGCTTTTCCATTATTGTTATTGTTATTATTATTATTATTATTATTACTATTAATACTATTATGGGTTTTCCTGTTGTCAACAGTGTGATAATTTTATTTTGTTCAGTGTTATATTTTAATGTATCGAAATCTATCAAAATTACATTATTATTTTGAGTAGAAATTAAGAATAGAAAAATTATTTATTTATTTATTTATTTATTTATTTATTTATAAGCTAAGTTGAAAATAACTTAAAATCTTACGTAGTTTCAAACAAACAGCAGAATAATCAAAAAAAAAAAAGGAATCAAATTGTGGAACGAAATATAGTCTTATATAACGACTGTTTGTATGTTAATTGTTGTGAAAGAAGCAATGAAATGATACTATTTAAAAATCGATGTCTTTCAATTTATGCTTTTCTCAATCGATGAAGAAAATTATTCTCCGTAAGAAGCATTCCATTCATTCATGCATTCACTCATTCATTTATATATTCCATTCATTTGTCCATTCACATCATCATCCATCCACATTCATGCATTCTTCATTCATTGTAAGCAATAAATTGTAGTGCATTATTTTCAAAGCGATATAAATTAGCATTACATTATTATTATTTTTTAATTATTATTTTAAATTTGTTTGTTATACCTTTGAGCTTATACTTTATTTAATTTTAATTTTAATTTGTTGAACTGCACCAGTATTTTTGAAAGTGGATTTCACACGTGAGAATGAAATTTTTTTCTAAAAGCTTTAAATAAATGAATATCTAATAAAAGATGTGATCATTTTTTGCATAAATTTCTTCGTTATAGAATATTGTCCTTTTCTAAGTCAAGTAGTGACTTTTATTTTCCTGTTGTATTGTCAATTTGTTTGTTGATAACACGCACGTCGTGCTTGTTTGCAAATGAAAATTAATGATTAATTCGATTTGATCAAATGCTGCATCTATTGCCAACGATCGCCATCAGCAAAGTTAAGCACGATTCAGCTGTGGATTATTTCACAATTTTCAATTCAAATCACACAAGTTAAATAATGTGTTACAAGTAGCATGCAAACTTGAGAATCATTTATCATCATCAATTGCTTTGAATTTGAAATGATCATTTTTACACTTTATTATTATTTTTTTTTAAAATACATTGTTTGTTTGTTGATCCCATGCTGTAACTTTGTACGAGTGTGTGTGTGTGTGTGTGTGTGTGTGTGTGTGTATGTATGTGTATATATATATATATATATATATATATATATGTTGTGTTTAGCTCATCAAAATTATTTTGGTATTGATGAAAATCTTGGTCCGGTGGCGATCAGCATTGCTCGCGATAAGTTGGATGTCATTCAAGCGAGATTGTCAAACTTGTCCAGTCCATACGTGTACCGCATCATCATACGTCTCAGTGATGTAAATATGCATGGTGCATTAAATTTTTTTGTTTATTCGATTGTTTATCTGTCTTTATTTGAACAGTTGTCCACTTTCCGTGGTTCGATTATTGAGGAAAGTTTGCCAAGTCATCAGCTCACCAAAGAGCAAGCGCAGACTGTATCTCAGCCGATGAGTCCGACAGGCTTTGCCAGTGGTTTAGTGTCGTCGAGTTCGACAAAAATTCCTGTAAAAGAAATTCTGGAGCTGGTCATTCCTGAACTGACCAGCAGTTGTTTGAAACTTGCCGTCCCGCTGCCTAGAACTGAAGAAATGTTACTTAAACTTGACGAACAAGCGGTAAAAAGCACAAGCGTTTTTTTTTTTTAATATCAATCGTCAACATTTGATTTGATCCAATTTTCTGTTGTGCTTATATTTGCAGATCTATACAAGGTACAAAGTCGGTGTGCTGTTATGCAAAGCAAATCAGTGTACCGAAGAGCACATGTACAACAACGGTATGGTTATTGTGGATTTGTTTGTTTTTGTTTGTATTACGTTAATTTAATTTAATTAATTTTTTTCTATTTTATGCAGAATTTTCGACCCCAGCGTTTGAAGAATTTTTAGATATTCTTGGTGATCGAATTCGCTTGAAAGGTTTCGACAAATACAAAGGAGGTTTGGATAATAAGGGTGATTCGACTGGAACTCATTCTGTTTATGCTACTTATCAACAATACGAAATCATGTTTCACGTTTCAACTATGCTGCCGTTCACTCCGAGCAATCGTCAGCAGGTATAACAATTCTGCATACTTGTATTGAAACGACGTGTGTTTTCATGTGTTATTTTATATATTTTATATAGCTGGCGCGAAAACGACATATTGGCAACGATATAGTTACGATTATTTTTCAAGAACCAGGCGCTATGCCGTTCAACGCGCAAACTATGCGCTCTCATTTTCAGCATGTGTTCATTATTGTTCGAGCTGTTGACGCCGGTACTGATAATGTACAATACAGGTATGGTGAGATTTTATTTTTTATTTTTTATTTTTATTATTAATTTTGATTTTTGATATTTTATTCAAGCATCGCCGTAACCCGTTTCAAAGATGTGCCAGTATTTGGTCCTCCAGTTCCGGCAAATTACTTATTTCCGAGGAGCCAAGAGTTCAGGGAATTTTTATTGACAAAAAGTGATTTTAGCATTTCTTGTTTTTGGCTAAAAACTTTTTTTTTTCAATTATTAATATTTCTTTTCAAAACGAAACAGTTATCAATGCGGAAAATGCAGTGCACAAGTCGGCCAAGTTCGCTCAAATGGCAGCACGTACTCGACGAGAATTTATGCGAGAGTTGGCAGAAAATCATTGCATTTCTCATTCAATTGAAAGTTCATCGGTGAAAATTACTTGTAAGTTAAGAAGTGTTGTTCACCTCGTAACGTTCTATTCTTGTATTGGATATATTAGTTTTATTTTATTTTAGCAAAAATTTTGGGTAACAAGCGAAAAGATCGTCCTAAACCAAAAGTATTTTTGGAAGCATTCAATCACGGTGCAGTAGTGTGGGATGTTCAGGTTCTGACGGAAGTATGTATTTGCATAGTTTAGTATATTGAATTTGAATATTCTTTTTGCAAAATTTTAATTGCGGTTTTCTTTTCAAAAAAAAAAAATCACAGCTTGAAAACTTCAGCTTATGTAGTACGATCGATTGTTATTTGGGTATATCGGTAGATTATTTGGTGATGATCGAACGATCGTCGAACATCACATTGTTTTGCACAGCTACGCATTCAGTGATTGGTTGGACTTCTCAAGGTAACAGTTTGAAATTGTACTATGATCACGCGGATGTGATCATTTTGAGAACGGTCGACGACGACGATGGACTGATTCTGAACGACATCATTACCAGGTTGAAAATGGTCACCAAAGGATACGAAGTATATATATATATATATATATATATATATATATATATATATAAAACATATATGATGATATATGAGTTGAATGCGTTGATCAAATTTGTCGAACGTGTATTTTTCTTTTATTTCATAGACTCAGGAAATGATTCTCAGACACAGTCCTAGCGATGTGTTGGACTTTAGGATTCAGTATGAAGGAATTGTCAACGACGTCGACATGTACGGATCGTCATGGTTGGCCGGTTTGCGTCAGGGTTCTAGAATTGTCGAGGTTTTTTTGTTTTTTTGGCCATTGATCATCAGTGTATTGTAGTAATTATTGTTATTTTTTTTCATTGCAGATTTCCAAAGTGTCCGTTGCATCGTTGACGTATCCGAAAATGTTGGAATTTTTGAAAAATGCCAATACTCGCGTTTTGGTAATTCCGCCACTCGAAGATGGCTCACCGCGACGAGGCTGTGAGGATCCACACTGCCCGGCCGTGAGGGGTGAAGTGACGCCGATCATTCCTACTGATTGGGTTCCACACTCTGGCACGTTTCCGCCACATCTTCCCGGTCGATCACCACCTAGGTATAAAAATATTGTTTTTTTTTGAAAATCAGAAATGAATTTCTTTTTTTTTTTAGTTACGATACTGTCATGCATCGACAACGGTCTGGTACGATTGCAGAAAGTTTGACAGGGTCGAAATGCAAGCGTGAATTAAAAGTGCAAACAGAAACCGGAGAACGGGTGTCTGGCTTTTCGTCGAAATCACTGGATGAGCTTCGTTCTAGGTATTGATTGGAATGAATAATAATTTGTTTGATTTTATGCCAACGATAATGCTTATACATACATATATATATATATATATATATATATATATATATATATATATATATATCACGACTGAATTATTGTTATGTTTTGATTTTTTCCCCTCATTTGAAGACGTTTGACTTGCTATGGAGATCCGACCGTTCACCACGACAGCGGCTTTGATAGTACAAGAAACAGTGCAGATTATCAGTCGACCACAACTAGCAGTTTGTCCAGCGAAGATCGTTGGTATCAGTCGTTGAAATTGCAGCCAAAAATACGCACCAAAACGCTCAGCTCGTCTTCTTCTGGAGGTAGCAGCGATCTGTCCACTGAAGCTCCTCCGGTTGGTCAGTTTTGCAAAACACCTCGAGCCGATCGGTCGTCGGTGGTTAATTCCGTGGCGTCGTGCTGTTGCAAAGATCCTCCTCCTCCTCCGGCTGAGCAGATGTCGTTTTCTGGCAGTTCCGGCGGTGGCGGCGGTAGTGGCTCTTCGCCTCGCAGTTTGACTCTGAACATCGGTAACGACCCTTCTTCAATGATGGTCAAAGCCAATCGACCATCATTTCCTGCCAGGTAGGATTGGATTGGTTTGTTGAAAAAAAAATTTGAATTTGAAATTTTCAGCGATGCGATGAAGCATACAAAGTTTGCAAATTACCAAGCGCCACCGTTGCCTCCGAAAACGTACAAAAATCGAGCCGACCTGCCAGCATTGCCTGTTCCAGAGTCAGAGGATTCTGCATCTCGTCTGCATGGAAATACTTTTGACGACGACGCGACTGTGATCAACACCAGTTCACGTGCTCTTGCTCGAACGTGCGAAGCAGACTATCCTGCTGACAACAGATGGTCAATCAGGTAAGATTAAGATTCAGATTGATCACATATTGGTTGTTATTTAATTTGGTTTTATATTTTACAAAATATCGTACTGTGACTTTGCAGCGGCACATCGAAAAATAAGCAAGCACCACCACCGATGGGTGATTTGGTCAAATGTTCCAGTTTGGTTGATTTAGCAACACGTGCCATTGAAGGTATTGCTCATGTGGCTGCGGTCAGTCAACGGGGCAGTCCGGAATTGAGCAGCTACAATCTCATTTTGCAAGCTTCAAGACGCAAGATTGCTCTACTTGAGGATCGTGTTCACCAGCTTTTGGCTGAGTTGAATTTTGTAAATAATTGAATTATCATTATCATCATCATCATTATTATTATTATTATTGTCATTTATTTGACTGTAATTTTTTATTGTTTTGTTTTAATTAAGGAAAGAGAAAATAAGAGGAAGCTTGAAATGGAAATTTCACGTCTTAGCGACGAGAATAAAACTCTGTTTCATGAATGCAAAGCAGCTAAAGAAGAGTTGTGTCATTTTACTGAATGGTTTTGCAAAACGGTTGAAAATCCAAGTGCTTATGTGAAAGAGCAACAACAACAACAACAACAACAGCATGCGAAAGGTGACGTTGATAACAACAGTTCATCGTCAGAAGCTGCGTTGACGTCAAATGGTGGTGGTGTTGAGTGTTCTAAATCTAGCTCCGGTTAGCTTGCTATAACTATAAAGCAAAGCTTTCTCTCTCTCTCTCTTTGGCATCATTCAATGCAACATTTTTATATGGTGAACAACAGATCAGCATGTTTTTTTTTTTAAATTTATTTTTTTTTCTCTGCATTGTTTGCGCTGCGGTGCTCGCTTGCATCATCAATCAGATTTACAACCAATGATATATATATATATATATATATGTACGGTCTTCAACCATTTACCTATTGCCATTCAGTTGAACTTACTATTATTTTATTCAGCTAATATTATATACGGCTGGGAAAATGGTCAGCTTGGCTGGTTGTCTGAGCAATTGCTGTTTGTTCTTTTCCTTTTTTTGTTTTAACACAAAGATCTCGTAGATTCAAAATCTCTTTGAAAGCTGCGAATCTGAATTTCGTCGTTTGTTTTTTGTCAATACAGTTTGATATGTAAAATGCCGTTGCTTTTGTTCTTCGTTGAAGACAATAATTGACAATAATATTTTGCTGATACAAGCGTGCACACACACACACACACACACACACGCACGCACAACACACAATGTCTCTTTCTGGCCAATGAAAGTGAAAGATAACAGCAAACAGTAAAGTATGCAACTGATTTTCAAATTTGCATGCATATGCAAATAATTTGTTATCATTCAAGAAGTGCAAATACAAATACTGAATTGGAATTGGCATTTTGTTGGTTGAATTAAACACGACGTGCGTTTTGCTGTTTGATCAGCACATTTCCTTTGCACTGTCGTCAGTTCTTTTTGACCAACAAGCGGCTCTTTTCAGCTGGTGCCTTTTTTTTCTACGACATGTTTCTGATCCGTGCACTGTATAGCTTTCTGTACCCTTTGTATTTTGTTGTATTTCTTCTTCTTATTCTTATGATATGTTTATACCAGGCCTTTGTTCCCGCTTCGAAGAACGCCTCAACCTCAGAGTAATCACACGCTAGTGTTCCTTTTTTTTTCTCATTTTCTCCCACAATGTTCATGCTAATATTTTAATAAAATAATTTTCCTTTTAAGTATAAATCAAATGATGAAAATTACCGTATTCTTTATTATTTACTGATAACATTTGAGAATTTGGAACAAAATGATATATAATGTGGAAGAAAAGTTAAACGGTAATTAGCCGTTAATTCGGTTCGTATACAAAAAGCTGTTGTTAGATTATTGTTAGCTGTTCGTTAGTTTGTTTTGCTTTTGTTTTTTTTTTAAATTATAGAAACAATCGATTATTACTAATATATCATAACACAATAGTGTGCAATGCACGCATACATTTGTTTGTTTATGCATGCATGTATACATGCCGAACACTTAGCCGAGGAGGGTATTTCCGAGACCGAGCAGATTGAACACTTTATCAACTGAAAAGAAAAATATGAATAGTAAGTTTGGTCATTTTAATTTTATTTATTCTTTCTTTATCAAGCGTGAAATATTTTTGTAAACGCAAAACCAGTACAGTGTAATTAAGAAATGAAATTGTTTGTTGTGGCCAAATTTGCAAGAACTGATTCGAACAATTACTGATTGAAAAATTTCACTGATTGTGTGTAGTACAATATATTTATGAATTAGCCTTTACATTTATCTATTTGTATTGTTGTTCATCCGTGGATTATGAAAGAAAGAAATTACTTGATTAACGTGTAATATATGTCATGTTATATTATATTATATTATATTATATTATATTATATTATTATTCGTGTAGTATTTAACACTTACGTGTTCCTTCCAAGTTACCCTGACCCACAGTGCCGGAACGCGAAGAAGGACTTAGGCAGAGTCGTCCATTTCTTGTATTGCAGCACTTTTTGGAACCATCGCATTCGTTGTCATTCATGCACGACGCTGCCCATTTGACTTCACTCGGCGACGGCATGCTCGGACACTCTCCGGGCTTGGGTTTTGGCATGTATGGTTGTTGCTGACGGCAACACATTCCGTTCACACAGTCGGTTCCCGGTGGGCATTTTTCACCTCTGCCTTGGCACATGGATGGCGGTACAGATCCGTCAGGGCAATTTTCTGAAGCGGTTGCAGTTGTTCAACACTGTGTTAACAGAACAGACCCATCACCATCAGCAACAAACATCCTTACTGTTCGACGTCAACGCTCTGCAGACGGCGTTTTCGACGCACGGTGATTTGTCGTTGTTCACCTCCAGTCTGTGGTAACCTTTTTTGCACTTGCAACCAGGTTTACAGCCTGAGCAGGTGGGTTTGTCATGCAAATTGTCACATCCTTTTGGACATAGCGGCGCGCAATCAGAATACACCTCGCCTTCACCAGTGCAAACCATTCCGGGTGGGCGGGGCGGTGGATACGGATACGGTCTAGGTGTGGTTGGATAGACTTGATTCGGTTTGATCCAGACAGTTGTTTCTTGATTGTACTGTGCACCTGTGAAAGCGGTCAAAAATTCGCAAGCTTGTTCCACTCTGTTCATCCGGTTCCACTCACCTCCTAGGCATCGTTTCACTGAACCGTATCTGCAACATCGACGACCGTTGCGACAATCCGCGTCAGAAAAGCAGAGGTGTTGGTCACGAGTGAACGAATCGGGCAGAACAGCTGGGCATGAAGGTGGATCTTCATTTTCAAACAACGGCATTATTGAGACAGACTGAGGTTTGGAGAGCAACTGAAATTAATCAAACGCACTTACTGTTGTACTGGACATCTGCGCCAGAGTCCCTTTCTGGAAGCATGCAGACGCGACCGATCAGCGTGTCACAACACTTTCTACTTCCTGGACAAGCGTAGTCGTCTAGGCATTTGTGTTCTGGATTTTGCGACGGAACACCGCCAACAATAGCTGGACAAATGCCCGGTTTTTGTCCTTGAAATGAGTGAAAAGTGAAAAGCGTATGACGATATATGAATATATGTATATAACAACATAACAAGGAAGTGAAGAAGCCAACTTGACCGGCACAAACATGCGCTGATATGGGAAAACTTACCTTCGCTCGACAAAGCCACAAAGCTGAGTAACAAGGCGATTACAGCTGCGTAAAAGCAACAACAATGATTCATGCTTGCGGATGGTTTAAAAAAGAAGAAAAAATCTATCTGTCTGTCTGTATATATATATATATATATATATATATATATAATAAGAGTAAAAAAAAGGATAATTGAAATCAAATTTCCAAGCAAACCCTTACTAGTTGTATAGTTGAGATGTGTTTGTTCACTTTGTTGGTGCTGAGATTGAGTTGATGACGACTGAATGAAATGCTTTTCGATGCAATACCGTCGTCAGAAATTGAACCAGTAGAACAAGCAGAATTGGGACAAAATGAATAATAACTTGCGTTCCAATAAAACCGGCACTGCTACTGTCCTTGCTTCTTCTTCTTCTTCTTCTTCTTCTTCTTCTTCTATTCTTGATCTTATTTTTCTCAAATTTTATTTCTTCTTCTTCTTCTTCTGATTATTAATTGTTATTTGCTTCATTTTTTTGTCTGTCCATTTTATTACCGCCCCTTCCAGGCTGTGTTGCTTCGCTTGATGCATCCACACCTACCTTGGACGACGTGTCGTTGCTTGGTTGCTTTTGCTTGCATTCAGGTCGTTGTTGTCAAACGCAACAAGGAACAATAATTTCCACCACCATTATTCATAAAATAACCAATTAGTTCAATCAACAGGTTATTTATTTATTATTTGTTCAAGTTTCTTTGGGAAAATTGTCACAAAAAAAGTAGTGAAAGATGGCAGCAACAACAACAACAACAGCAACGACGACAACAACAGTTGCAACCAGCATTTCATTTACTAACAAGAAGCAGCAGCATCGTCAAGCATTGCAATATCCGTTGAAATATGATTAATATTCAAAATTTTTAAAGCAACTTTACCCACCTTTCTGCGTGCAACAATTGTGATTGTTCAGTGATTTCTTTATTTTTGTATTTTTTTTAAAATGCTCTGTTAAAAAATTTGAAATTTGCAGACTTTCATCCAGCTAACAGCTAAGAAAAAGTTCACATGCATTTACAATTCTGATAATTCATCATTGCCACTCCCTCACCGTTTGTGTTGCTTTTTGTCCAGTTTAATTAACTGCTAAAAATTAACAATATTCTCCATCAAACTTCAACAAGCAATTTTTACAGTTCACCTTTTTTTTCTAGCATGCTTTCTTGCTTTGGCGACAGTTTACGTATGGGTTTGCTTATTGAATAAATTTGAATGTCATTCATTTACAATTTGAAGACAATTAATTAATTGCAGCAACCAAAGTCAAAGTTAGTGAGTGAATGGTGCAGCCGTTGTTCTTCACAGCCAGAGTTCTTGTCAGAAAGTGAAACAAATCAATGCTTGTTGCGTTTGGAAGAACTGCATGTCAGTTTGCGATGTCATTTTGCATTTGCTTAAATTTATTCATTCACAGCCTGTTTTAATTGAACTTATTTCTTTGGAATGGCAACTTTTTCTGCTAAATTAATTAATTGCTCGTCCCAGATGTACACTCGTCGATCAATCTACGCCCACAACTGCGTTGGTTAATTTGGTCATGAACAACCGGCTGGAGATATTTTTTTTTCTTCAGGAAAAAATTAACACTGTTCGTGCGGTTCTTGACTTCTTGAAATTTTCAATAAAAAGCTCCGAATCAGCGTGAAAGATGGACAACACCAACAACAAACAGTTCAAGCAGCAGTTGCGATGCGTTTTGGTCTTTTATTTTTCGTTGCTTTGTGCACTTTATGCAACCACTTTTCCAACGGTAAATCTGTGACATGTGTTTTATAATTTTTTTTTTTTTATTAGGATTTTCGGTTTAAGTTAAATGGTAAATGGACAAATTTGCTACTTTTCTTCCAATGCATCCAGAGCTATATTAAAACTTGAAATTCTTTAGTTACAGTATGACATTGAAATACTTTACCATTTGATTTAGCTGATGATTATTGATTGTAATTATTTTCTTTTATTACATAACAAACGTATTTTGTTTATCAAGCAAGAATTCGATAAATTATGCACTATGGTGCTTCATTGGACATGAACAAATGTGACATTTCTTTTAATGTTGTTGAATTTTTCACAAAAAAAGTAATTTTTTTCTCATGATTATTAGTAACAATTTATTTTTTGTAAACGAACTGTGCTTTTTGAATTTTTGTTATATCAGTTATGTTGTTCGTATAGTTTTATCAGTTTCTAACTGGGCAGTTTTTTCTGCAATGTGACTTGATCAGTTGTGATTCAATTAATCATTGTCTTCAGGTCAAAAACCTGGACTTTGCCCTCCTCTCACCTCCACTCCGTATTACAGTTCGCAGTATAGGATAAGTAAATGTGAAAACGACTACAGTTGTTCAGGCAATAAAAAATGTTGCGTAACGGCACTTGGAAAAGCTTGCATGAAACCTGACACTGCAGTAGCAAAAAGTAATTTGTATTTTTTTTAAAATTATTATAATCAGTTTAAATTATTAAACATGCTTATAAATAAGATTGATTCGTCTCGTCAGGTCATATTCAATGTCCACCGTACTTGCCGACCATGTTTGCGTTCGATGAAACACCGTGCAATTCCGAAATGGATTGTCCGCCGCACAAACGATGCTGCATTTATGGTGTTGTACGTCGCTGCCTTTCTGCCTTCACTTCACACTCCTACTACCCATCAACTTACGGTAATGATGATTTTGAAAGGCAATTTTAACTTTAAAAAATGTTTATATTTTTGCCTTTGGTAATTGTTTGCAGGCTATGATCAAACTACAGTTCGGTACCGCCCGTGACATTGCAGAACAACCATGAATGGTGTAATTTTTTCTTTCCGCTAGAAATTATACGTTGCAAATTTTACTGCCATTATGATAGAATAGAAATAAATGTTTTTTTTTCAAATTTTTAAAAATATTGTGAGCATGTCGATCAAACTTTTTCACAGTTGATGATGCTGAGTAGTGAAACAGTTTGAGAAATTTATTGAATGAAATGAAAATTAATTAGAATCCAGTAACAACGTTGAAACAGTCAGTTGAACTTCATTTCTCTTATTTGCATTACAGAAGAAATTACAGATTGTGCATGTGTTATATTCTTTTGTGTTATCTGTATTTTGTATTGATCGATTTGAATTTCAAATCAGTATCTCGTCTTTGCAAACGCACCGTTACACATTGATACGATCTTATATATATATATATATATATATATATATATATATATTTTTTATCAGACATATTTGCACTGTTGAAGCAAATATTGATTTTAAATAATAGTATCTTCATGTTTGACAAGCCTCTATCAAACTGCGCTGCATTCATTATCAACGAGCTCTGATAGTCGACTGTTG
Source organism: Trichinella pseudospiralis (assembly GCA_001447645.1). Classification (NCBI taxonomy): domain Eukaryota; kingdom Metazoa; phylum Nematoda; class Enoplea; order Trichinellida; family Trichinellidae; genus Trichinella; species Trichinella pseudospiralis. Next base: position 126,180 of record JYDV01000022.1, read on the forward strand.
CACAGTTATGGAAACTTTTGCAAGTGAACACAAGTAAGTGCTCGTTTCACTCACTGTTAAAGCATGTTTAGTTTTGTTGTTTTTTTTTCGTGATCACGCTATAATTAATTAGTGATTTCAAATTTTCAACTAATCATGTTTGATTGAGTGCATGCATTTAACCAAGTATTTTTTCATTTGATGATTTGTTGCATTTTTATCATATGTTCAATTTTCGCACATTTTAAGTACTGTTTTAAGAGGTTTCATACAAATTTCCTATAAATGCAATTTATTTATTATAATGTTATACACTAAAGGCAAGAAAGAATGCATCCATAACTTAAGTTGATATTTGAGGCATTCGCTGTCAAATAGTTTTCCGACTGAGAAAGTATGCTTTAAATGACTAAATTTGACTTTTTGAACTGATCCAGCTACGTGAACTGAATAAAAACTACGTGTGGGCAGATCAATCTATGATGGCCGAGGTGACCATTTTGTTCACACCACATACTCCTGCACCTCGGTAAAGCATATAATAGCCACCTTCACCCCAGTGCGAGCCCCAGCTGTTCTTTATTATCCAATAAGGTTTTGGCTTTTTGGACTGCTTTTCCACGTCATAACCAACAATGGAAACACCGTGATCCAACGCATCCGGATTGCAAAGAAAACGCCAAGGATGCGCAATGCCGTGGCGGTAGAACATCATCGCGAATGCATTAATTCCTACCGCAACCGGACCGTTCTCTCTTATGTAAGCGGCGATTTCAGCTTCGTCCTCTGGAAGGCTGACAGAATCATTGATGTAAACCTGAAACATGAACATTCAGCTTCAGCAACGCTTCAGTTCTGCAACGACAAACAAAATACTTTAGCATTCTGGGTCTTGAATCGACATGTCCCTTGATCACCGTCGTAGGAATAATTTTTTTCAGTAGTCAATCCACCAAGACGAATGATTTCTTTGTACGCATTTGATGGATAACCTCCGTTGCATCCCTGATCCAGTGTATCGCAGTCGACCAACTCTTGCTCGGACAGAGAGACAAGTTCGCCCTTTTTCACTGCCCAAACGCCTTCAACGTTTGCAATGGTGGCGAACGCCCAGCACGAACCGCACATACCTTTACCACAAGTTTCACCGCAAATGCAAATAAGCAAAAGCTCAAATTCACAATCTACCTTGATTCTTCACCTCAGTGACGGCGTTGTGCTCTCGCCAATCCCAACGATCTTCAATTTTTCCCTTTGGAATTGATGCTTTGCGCACGGGCAGTTGATCTCGTTTCCACTGAGGAGAGAGGTAGAATTTTCGAAATTCTTCAGGAGTCAAATCGGCAAAAAATGTCACCCCGTAGACCGCCGTCCCTGAACAGATACAAGAACCCGTCTTAAATGAATCACTTCATAAAAGTGAAAATTCTTTTCAATCACAAACATCTCACAACACTAAAATCTCAATTAACATTTCAGCAACTAATTCAAGCATTATCTGTTTCTGTCGTCATCCTGCGCGCATCAACTAATGATCTTGATCGCGTGATTGAAAAATAGCATAGTATATTTTCGTTCTAAAATATTTTCAATTACAAAACTAAAACTTTCTACTGTAATATCGTATATTAAACATTGAACCTTAATTATTAATAAGGTACTGTAGACGGCTCATGATTGATGGTGATTTGAAAATATATTCTACTTCTGACGAGTGAAATTCTTCAAATTGTTCAGAATTGGAAAACTGCGTAAAACAGGCACAAGTTGACGGTGAAACGTCACCACATAAAACTGCAAATAGCTCACCTTGTTCATTTTTTTGCAGCATTTCCACTGTCTTCATGTTGACCTTAAAAATGTCGTAGCGTTTCAGCAGTTCGTTTTCTGAGAGATACCACTTTTTGAATTTTTTCAAAAATTCTTTGAACTGCATCCACAAGGTTCGTTCTTCTGCACTTTGAGAACGGATAAATTTAAGCAATTTGACAGAGTTGTAAGCGAGCATCAGTTTGCGGTCGAAATTGTCTTCGCTTGTGTTCGTTGTCGACGACATTAGCGTGCCGTTTTTCAATTCGTTCAACACATCCGACGGTGTCAGAACGATGCAGTTGAAATCAGTCAGCTTGTTGGTATCCTCTGACCACAGTTTATAGCGGATAGTTGCAGAACAAAACTGCACAAGACCGTCTGGTTTCAGAATACAATTTTCACGATCTGCAGGTATCTGTCAAGCAGAAGTTGGCAAAGTGATTTACAAATAATTTCAACACTATCTCGTAACACAATATACAATTTGGTGTTTTCTTACCGAATCTTTTTTGCAAACGGTTTGTCCGGCGTAGAATTCAACTTTATAAGCAACCCCGTGGTCTATTTCAACCACAGCATCCTTTATTCGTATGATGGATAACTTGCCGTATTGTTTGGACTTATTCTGCAACTGATGCAATGCAAACTCCGCAATTGCTTTTGTCTGTGGCGCTTCCAAATTCAACGGTTGCACCCATGAAGAGTTGCCAGATGCAGCTGCAACAGCGGCTAGCAGTGGCCAGAAGCAGAACAGAAATATCACCAGCGAGCGAACCGTGTGCTTCATTTGCATTTTCAAAAACAACTACTGCGTATGCTAAGAAGAAATACTGTGCTTGGAAAGTAGGTGACAAGTGATTGAAACGGTAGCAGATTTAATCAAAGATGCACAAAACACAATACGTAAACATTTTTCGTCAACACTATGACGCCAAATTTAAATTATATGAATGAACTAAGTTTATTATTAAAAAAAAAAAACAACTTTCTTCTTCATAAGCAAAAAGTAGAATACTTGAATGCATAATACAAAAATTGCGTAAAATGAACGTTCGTGCGAATGAATTATTTTCAGATGTTAAATCTTTTGTATATCAAGTAGTGAAAACAAAATTTTTTTTCAGGATTCTATTTTATGTGCAACATTACAGAACTGTAATGGGATGAGGTAAAAGAAAATTTCAGCTCACAATTTACCATTTGACCGTAGTGTTGTTAATGATCCATACAAACATGAAATGTTGAATATCAAGTGGCAAAGTGTTCAGAATTCGAATTAAACATGCATAAAACAGAAAGTTCAGAAGTGAAAATCAAGTACATATTGTGAATAAATATATCAATTGAATTTGCAAGTCTTTGGTGTTCAATCGATAGCACTTTTTGGCCTGGTGACAGATTGACAGATTCACCAACAGTTGCCATTGCATGTCTCAATAATGGATGAATTAATTTTTGGCATTATTGTTTTTAACTCATCGTCTGTCGCTTGCTTTTTATAAGCCAAAAGCTATTTTTTTGTTTCTCAGAATGTTTAATAAAAATTAAATTGTTGACAAGTAAATAAGGGTTACAAAATCATTCTATAAGCATATTTTACACATCTCTATTGAAAACCAAGTGCAACCAGCGTTCATTTATTGTTAATCGTTTCAATATTTTTCTTAATACACATATTATATCTGTTTCATTTTTTGAAAAGTTTGTTTCGACGGACAACAAAGTAATTGCGCATTTTCGCTTTATCTTAACAATGTTTATCAGCATCCATAACATCATCAGATATTACATTATTTTATAGTTGTCTAAATTGACTTCTAAATGGAAGAAATGCAAAGCTTTTCAACATTTTACTTATCTTGGCATATTAATTTTAATTTTTTTTTCAAATCGTTTTTGTTTTCCAAATGAGGTAGAAAATTATTTTTACAATGTGAAGGTAATTCAAACTTGAACTTTCTTGTAGTTAGGATAGGTCGAATAATAGACAATACTTGAGGGTTGTTTTTCAATTATGCAAATGAGTATTCGTTGCAATGCTAGCTTTATCAGTAACAGAGCGATTGGTGTTTGCTTTTCGACGTTCGGTTAGAGCTACTTGATAAAGTGAAAATCAGATAGAATTCCAATCATTTTCTATGTACATGATTGGTTTCTGAGCACTGTAATTAATTTTAAATTTTCTAAAGAAACAAAAGATACGCTTGTAGTCAATCTTCATATTTGAGTGATGCCATTTGACTATTTTAATATTAAATTAATAGAATCAGTTTGCAATGCAACGCCACCGCGCAATCGCACCTGCTCACCGTACGCTAACAACCATCAAACATGAAGCCACNCTGTGCGATATTACAAATGTTACGTTTTATTTGTGTGAACTATTATAATATGATTTATTATGAAATTGTATTGAAGCTCTCAATCGAATGGGATAAGGAAACGAGCGAATTTAATAAAAATCGTGGAATTCTCCACCTGTTTTTTACGGTAAATTTCTACAAGTAGATGTTTTCATTTTCATTTGAAACATTTAATACATAACATTTCAGTTAAGCGAACAGAAGAGACTTTGATGTTCAAAATGGCAACCATGGAATAAGCAGATTGTTCATGGTCGCACTTGGAGCGCGTAAGTTTAATGCAAATTTTTATACAAAGTAAACATTTAAATTCTGATGCACTGTTATTCGTCTTCAATTACTTTTTATAATATGGCTGTTTCATATAATCTACTTTTTAAATATTTTGAGTATTTTATTGAGATAGTATTGATTTTATTGAGATTGAGGCACAACTACAGGTACTACACAGGTATTTTATTTAGATTTAGATTTTATTTAGATAGATACGATATGCCTCGGGCAATTTTTCGAAATTTTCGAATTTTTCAGAAAAATAGCCTCAGGCGCCGCCTCAGGCTACGCCTCGGGGCATAAAAAAATTTGCATATCCCCCCAGGCTACGCCCTGGGCATTTTATTGCACAATATTTGCCTCCAGGCTATGCAAAAATTTGCATATGTAAATTTTTTGTCCCCTAAGGCTATGCCTGAGGCGTTGCCTGAGGCTATTTTTCAAAAATTTCTGAAATTTTCGATTTTCTCAAAATCGTCAGCCCGAGGGCTAGCCCTAGGCTATGCCTTTGGCAGTATCAAAATTTGCATAATCGTTAAATATTTGCATAATTGTTAAAAATTTGCATAATTGATTTGCTGTTGCGAACTGAGCTGTTTAGTTTTAGTTCGCATTGTCTCCTTGCCATTGATTGAATTTGGGCCCTTGTCCGTGTTTCATTTAATAGGAGTAAATACCTCTTATGTTCTGGTCCACTTAGCTGATGAACAGCTGATATACTTACCACTTAACTGGTAATTAGCTCTTTGTACATGCTGCGTGAAACGCAGCATCCACAACTCTGCAGTGTATTCCATTTCCTAAAATACACTGCTTACCTGAGTCTGCATGCGACTTGGTGCCAACTTGACGCGATGGCGGCAATGTAGACCTTAAGCATATGGTGATAAAAAACAAGTGCTTACTCTGAAACCGTAGAGAAATAACTTCATGGATGCTTGATATGGTAGGTGGCGTCAGAGTAGACCAACTTTACCATACATCGTCATAGACATAAACAAAAGCACTGCAGCTTGTTGTAAGTTCCAGAAAACCAAACAAAGGTACTTAACGTAAAATGAAGTGAAAAAAAAAGCAGTTAAAAAACTGCAAAAAGTGAAAATATACTTACAATAGTTGATTTATGCAATAGCGAGATACTTCAGTGCGTGTACCAGTATCTAAATAAAATACCTGTGTAGTACCTGTAGTTGTGCCTCAATCTCAATAAAATCAATACTATCTCAATAAAATACTCAAAATATTTAAAAAGTAGATTATATGAAACAGCCATATTATAAAAAGTAATTGAAGACGAATAACAGTGCATCAGAATTTAAATGTTTACTTTGTATAAAAATTTGCATTAAACTTACGCGCTCCAAGTGCGACCATGAACAATCTGCTTATTCCATGGTTGCCATTTTGAACATCAAAGTCTCTTCTGTTCGCTTAACTGAAATGTTATGTATTAAATGTTTCAAATGAAAATGAAAACATCTACTTGTAGAAATTTACCGTAAAAAACAGGTGGAGAATTCCACGATTTTTATTAAATTCGCTCGTTTCCTTATCCCATTCGATTGAGAGCTTCAATACAATTTCATAATAAATCATATTATAATAGTTCACACAAATAAAACGTAACATTTGTAATATCGCACAGACATACTTACATTACTTACATGTAATATCCGTATGAACAATTTGAACAACTGAAATGACGATTGCTATGCAGAATTATAAAAATTAGCATAATTAACATTTAACAATATAGCTAATATATACTTTTACAATTATACAAGAAAATGAATACACAAATTTTTAAGATATTAAAAATCGAAAACACTTACTATCAACTTACATGATATAAATAAAAAAAAAGTCATGGCCCAGCGGTTCCGACTGCAATCAAAATAAAACTGTAATGATAATCAATAAGACGTGTTATTTAAAGTTCGTAAAACAATTGCTGTATTTACTAAATTAAAGTGAATCATTCATACCATCATTTCTTTTTCTTCAGCAATGTAATTCCATATTAGTTATGGCATTCTGGAATTTCTGTAGCAATAAGCAATAAAATTTCAAAATGAACATTCACAAAAACTGCTGCATGTATTGATTAAATAAAAAACCATACATACCATCATTCGTTTTTCAAAACAAATTTCCACTTTTCTTTTACATTCTAAGAACTGCATATTAATATAAAACGAAATTTTTAAATAAAACTCCGGAAAACTGTTAAAAAATTAATATAAAGAATGCATACCAACATTCATTTTCTGCATCCAACTCTTTAATAGTTTCATCTATTCTTCTAAGATTTCAGTATTAATAATATAATAATAATTAATACAATANTTTATTCAGATACTACACAACCGCAGGTACTACACAGGTATTTTAGTTAGATACAGGTACACGCACTGAAGTATCTCGCTATTCCAGAGATCAAAAATACTGTAAGTTATTTCCACTTTTCGCAGTTTCTTAATTGCTTTTTTCACTTAACATTTTATGTAAAGTATTATTTTGGTTTCCTGGAACCTAGATCCAGCTGATGCAGTGGTTTCGCTTATGTCAATGACGATTTATGGTAAAGCTTCAAGACTACTCTGCCGCCACCTTCTATATCAAGCATCCACGAAGTCATTTCTCAACGACGCAGAGTATTTTTCTTTTTATCACCATCTGGTTGTTGTAGTTCTACACTGCCGCCTCCGTGATGGTCGAAGTTGGCACGAAATCATTGGCAGTCTAACAGTTCAATCCTGCATCCTACGCGTTTGCTGTGCAAAGGAAGTACACAACCATAAACGGTAAGTATCAGGTATTTAAGGTAAGTATTCAAGTATTAGATAAGTGTAAGGTAAGTATATAAGCACCAAAGTGCAAAGCAAGGGCATACAAGCAAACGAAAGGATAGTTGAAAGAAGAAGGTAGGTTCTAAAATGAAAGGCGTAAGAATGTGTAAATTGAACCAGATAGGAGGAGTAACAGGAGTATCACTCAATTATGCAAATTTTTATCAATTATGTAAATACTTAGCGATTATGCAAATTTTTTTACTGCCAAAGGCATAGCCTGGGGCTAGCCCTCGGGCTGACGATTTTCAGAAAATCGAAAATTTCAGAAATTTCTGAAAAATAGCCTCCGGCAACGCCCCAGGCATAGCCTCAGGGCACAAAAAATTTGCATATGCAAATTTCTGCATAGCCTGGGGGCAAATATTGTGCAATAAAATGCCCAAGGCGTAGCCTGAGGGAATATGCAAATTTTTATTTGCCCTCGGGGCACGCCTGAAGCTATGCCTCGGGCATTTTTTCGAAAATTTCGAATTTTTCAGAAATTTAGCCCCAGGCGCCGCCTCAGGCTACGCCTCAGGGCAAATAAAAATTTGCATATTCCCTCAGGCTACGCCTTGGGCATTTTATTGCACAATATTTGCCCCCAGGCTATGCAAAAATTTGCATATGCAAATTTTTTGTGTCCTAAGGCTATGCCTGGGGCGTTGCCGGAGGCTATTTTTCAGAAATTTCTGAAATTTTCGATTTTCTGAAAATCGTCAGCCCGAGGGCTAGCCCCAGGCTATGCCTTTGGCAGTAAAAAAATTTGCATAATCGCTAAGTATTTGCATAATTGATAAAAATTTGCATAATTGTTTTCGTTTCAATTGATCTCGTGGCTGCCTTATATTTATGCTTTCACTGTTTTCCCTTCACTTGCGTTTGTCCCTTCTCTTTGCTTTATCTATATCTTGTCCACTTACCTTACATACTTACCTGGTACTTACCCTTTCAGAACCTGTGTAATTTACTTGCACTTACCTTATCAGCTAGGGATGCAGCATAAATCGATGTCTTCTTTTGGTGCCTTTGCACCAACTTCAACTGTGGCAGTGGCAGCAGTGCAGTCCTAAAACTACCGTAATCTTCGACCGATGGGTGAAGTCATCCAAACTTGATCTACCAGGGAAGTGGCAGAGTAGATAAACATTACTCTTAATTTTTGGGTTTTCTAAAATGATGCAGTGTATCTTTTTAGTTCCATGATGATTTATGGTAAAGTGTAAAAATGAAAAATAAAGCAGTTAAACTTCGAAAAGTGAAAATATTCTTACAGTATTTTTGATCTCTGGAATAGCGAGATACTTCAGTGCGTGTAAAAGTATCTAAATAAAATACCTGTGTAGTACCTGCAGTTGTGCAGTATCTGAATAAAACACTTAAAATACAATATTTACAAAACTGATTATATGAAACAGCCATATTATAAAAAGTAACTGAAGACGAATAACAGTGCATCAGAATTTAAATGTTTACTTAGTATAAAAATTTGCATTAAACTTACCCGCTAGAAGTGCGATCATGAACAATCTGCAGATTGCATGGCTGCCATTTTGAATATTAGAGTTTTTCTTGTTCGTTCATCTAAAACTTTATATATTAAATGTTTCTAATGAAAATAAAACGATTTACTTGTAGAAATTTTTACCGTAAAAAACAGGTGGAGAATTCCACGATTTTTATTAAATTCGCTCGTTTCCTTATCCCATTCGATTGAGAGCTTCAATACAATTTCATAATAAATCATATTATAATAGTTCACATAAATAAAACGTAACATTTGTAATACCGCACAGACATACTTACATTACTTACATGTAATATCCGTATGAACAATTTGAACAACTGAAATGACGAATGCTATGCAGAATTATAAAATAAAAATTAGCATAAGTAACATTTAGTAATATACGTAATATATACTTTTACAATTACACAAGAAAATGAATACACAAACTTTTAAGATATTGAAATCGAAAACACTATCAACTTACATGATGTAAATAAAAAAAAAGTCATGGCCCAGCGGTTCCGACTGCAGTGGCTGTTCAAAATAAAACTGTAATGATAATCAATAAAAAATGTTATTTAAAGTAAGTAAAAATCGCTATATTTACTAATTTGAAGTGAATCATTCATACCATCATTTCTTTTTCTTCAGCAATGTAATTCCATATTAGTTATGGCATTCTCTGGAATTTCTGTAGCAATAAGCAATAAAATTTCAAAATGAACATTCACAAAAACTGCTGCATGTATTGATTAAATAAAAAACCATACATACCATCATTCGTTTTTCAAAACAAATTTCCACTTTTCTTTTACATTCTAAGAACTGCATATTAATATAAAACGAAATTTTTAAATAAAACTCCGGAAAACTGTTAAAAAATTAATATAAAGAATGCATACCAACATTCATTTTCTGCATCCAACTCTTTAACAGTTTCATCTATTCTTCTAAGATTTCAGTATTAATAATATAATAATAATTAATACAATACATGAAATTTCAAGATAAACGAATTAATGATGAAAGAAACATTTACTTACACATCTTTCACAAATACTTGTATCGTAATCTTCCATCACCTAAACAAAATTTTTTATTTAAAAAGAAGTAACATGTTAATTCAAAATGGCATGAATATTAAAAAATTATTGTTCTGATGCACTGTTATTCGTCTTCAATTACTTTTTATAATATGGCTTTTTCATATAAAAGTCATTACAATGATTTTATCACTTCAAATAAATCGAACAAAATGGTAAAAATAGAAAAGTAATATTGCTGCATCACTTACTTGTTGTGTACAAATCAACTGAGCAATGAGATGAATGATGAAATTCAAAGTCTTCTGAAACGTAATTAACACACTGTTACATAAATGAAAACAACTTTTATCTTCACTATTTCCAGATATTGTCTTGTAGGGAGATGCTTGTACATCTAGAAAACCATATTCTCAATGTAATTTTCAAATTTTAAAGTTCATGAAATCACGTGCAACTAATCTATGATATTACTTATGTTTTAATGTTACGGCGGCAATTAGGATGAAACCAATGTGGTGATAGTGACGTGGCTAAGCTACAATCTAAATTTCATAAAAATTAACATGACTTCAAATAAAAAAACAGTGCAAAATTATGCATATTCAGTTACTTTTCATGATCTGATTGTTTCAAATTGATTGATTTACATAAAACGAAAATTCTGAAATTAAATTGTACTAGAACAGTTATCTTAAAATAAAAAACACAATTACGTACTTATTCATCTTCAGCAGATGATGTATCTGAAAGTTAGCAATAATAATACAAACAGAAAAACAGACCCGTCAGTTTCCATTCACCATATTAGTAATGTAATACAATTAACATGCACAGCATACTACCACCACAATATCACATCCAACTTACCAGCTATTCGTGGATGATGCTGTTGAAGAGAACAATCATAGCTGACCACCTACGTGCTTGACTGACAGAATGGCAATGAACTGAAGAGCTAAATGCAAACAGAGTGCTGCGATGAAACGCATAAGTAAACTATGCAAATGACTACGTACTTTGCCTCCGGAAGAATAACCTAATTGTCCATCAGTAATAGTGCAGTGGCATGGACATTATGAACAACGTTATTAAATAAGACGATAAAAGTTATTACGTTTTTATTTACACAGTCCATATTATGATGCAATATAGCATTATTATGCAGATTAATTTTACTAAAATTACATAAAATGAAAATATATTAATCTGAAGCATTGCAAATTACTACAAATAAACGAAAATGCTATTATTGCGTTGATTGAATTTGGCTGCTTGAAAACAGGAGATGATACAATAATTTATGTTTTGCTAATATTTTTCTTCTAATCAAAATGAGATGGATAATAAAGAGTTTTCTACCGAAGACAGTTCCGAAAATAAAATACGCTTTCAGATTTGCTTCAGACGTTTCAGATTTCAGATAAAAAGCTGAAATAACAGTCTCACAGGATGGTTCGGGTGGGTATAAAGAGCTAAAACAATACTCCTCAGGGTAGTGGGAAAGGTCAAGTATACGGAGCTATGAAGTTTAAAAGTTGGGAATTAGAAATACATAGAAAATTAGTTTTCATGAAATTTTATCATGTTAATAGCCACAAAAATTGTGCAATTTGCTATTTATCTCAGGAAAAAATTTACAAGTAACGCAGTGTTGGCATCACGATGGCAAACCCATATGCCAGTGGTTATGCTGTTTGCCAGCTTAACTTAACTTGCCATTTGCGGTCGTTTGTGCCTTCTGATAATTTACAATAAAAGTGTAAACTTCATTGAGCACTGCGTTCAAAAAGTTTCACATAATGATAAATACACCTTCTCAAAGGAATTGAGTAACTCAGTGTTTTGCATAAACGTCAAGAAATTTCTGTGGGTAATCGTATTGCATTTTATGAAAGGAATAAATCAAAAGTATCCGGAGTTGCCAAGAGTTGGTGATATTGGCCATATAAGTAAAAAAACTATGGCAAATCAATAGCAGATTAGAGAAATTGTCAGATTTATGTCAAGTGACAATAGCCAACCAACCGCTTGGGGGTAACGCCATAATGCCAACAAGCACGACTGGGCAGAATTTGCAGTCGAGTGCGATCTGGGTACAGCTTAGAATCATTAATAAGGGAATCAGTGATGGGGTGATAGGATGGGAATGTAGGGTGGGACAGCAAAGGTGAAAGGAGGGAGAAGTTGCGGGATGGAGGTGGTGCAAGTTTTCAGAATGTGAATCGTTTTCCTTCACACTGCATTCAAGCACCATAAACAGGCATTGTATTTCATTTATAAATGTTGCCAACGTTGGTGGAGTTCTTTTCTCAATGATAGGAAACAAATTCATCTTTAGGAAGTGGGTATCACTGGCAATATAATGGTAACATGGGATTTTTCAGGAATCAACTTCAAAGATAAAGGCAACGTTACCGTCATACTGACAATTACTACAAGGGTGGTCTCTGGCTAACAGCAGCTGTCCTGTGTCAAGCTAAAACGAACCTGTGCACAAATTGAACTAGGGTTGCAATTGCAGTAACCCGGTTCACAAGAGATCTCCATTAACCAACTGGCTGAGTATGTTACCTCAGAATTATACATTACTGAAGGCATTGAAGATAATGTCTGAATCGTTCAACTGTTATGTCAATACTATTGTAGAATTGCATTGCTGTAAAAGCTATTGACAATGACAGCTATATATCAATATTACTAAATATTGGCGAGTCTCTATTAAAGTATAGACTATTAGTTGATCATCATTACAGAAGAAAATCGCGTTAGTTTAAATTCAAAAAAAATAAAACTTGAACAACTAGGAAAGGATGTAAAAGCGGGGTGTTTAGTACAATGTGGGAATAGAAGGAAAGAAAAGAATGTATGAAAAAACAGGAAATATATAAAAATTCATACCTGTCAGCAGACCTGTCAGTGATCAGATATAAAGCAAACGCACGGTGAAATTTTCCAACTGATGTCCGTAATTTAGTGCAATGCAGTAATTAGAGCGCTCTTCGCCAGCGAAGAGTTATATAATACTAGAGTTTTCTCAATAAACAGAAATTTATATTTAGAAATTACTTCCGGATTTGAATGGCACAAATTTAGCCATTGAAAGAAAGCCATTGGCAATGTTCATCATCACATTAGCATAAAGTTAGTCTGCTGACCTAAAAATGAATATATTCTATGAAAGCGTAAGACAATGCTATGAGCTAGCATCAACGTTAACAATAATTGACTGAACAACAACAAAATTCTCTGCACGTTCCAGATGGAAGTCATTATGCATCTCAAATAATATTATGACGTAATTCAAAGAAGTATAAAAAACTGTCTTACGTATATAAAGCTGAGCAGCAACGTCAATTGATTTATTAATTTCAAAGAAGTGATCAAAGAATTAACCTCTCGATCAAATTTTGATCGACCTCTTCCAACAGATACTTCAATGTGATGCACGAGCAGTTTAAATGACTAAAAACTGGTCATCACGGTTGTCGCAAAAGAAGCTGTTGATACGGCAGCATTGTTATATTATAATATTGTCAGCGACAAAATACAGAGGCAATTTATTCAAAATTTATGGATTTTGGCCCACTACAACTTAGCATCGTACACTAAGTCAAATTCAGTTATTGATTCCAATCAAAAACATTTTCAAAATTTTGAAAAGAACATTTTTAATCTTCTAAAACATACCTAAGGCTATCGCAGATAAAAATTCAGATGTAAAAAGAAAGATCACATTCGTTGAAATGATTTCAATTGATTACATAAATTTATAAAACATGATCAGACCTGACGGCACAATACCTCCTGCTAAATTCAACATGAAATTGCTGATTAAATCTGAGAAATTGAACAGTAAATATAAAAATTTTCCAGACATAAAGTGAATATGACTACGTTAACAGAATTTACTATTATGTGGAAAACATATGATTTGTAATTCCATAACTTCATGCTCATTGTCAGTGTATATGAATCACAACATCAACCAGCAGAGGAATATGAGCAACATGTCGTCTCTACTGACAACTTCATTAAAATAATACTGATTTTAATTTTTCATTTTCCGTAATAATTCGTTTATCACGTATTTATTTCTTTTCAACAATTTAAATACCTTAATAAAAAATGCTATTAGACGTTATCATGAAATTTTACGCAAAATAGATTTCTTGTTATTAATGCATAATTTACTAATATTATACTTTTATTCAATAAAAAAAGTAACTTACAAAATAATCAACTTCTCATCATTTGGAGATACGTTTTTTGAAGAGCTGTAAAAAGTGACTGGCCATTTTGAATAAGAATGATGAGGCATTCTTGGAATACGTATCAGCCTACAAATATTTCAGACCAACAATCAACCAGAACAAGATTCAATTCATGAATTGATGTAAAATCCAAGTGTACGTATGCAACGTGAAAATCGATGGGTTATAATTCATATTTAATATTTGATTTTCTTTCCGCAAATAAAAATTTGCATAAAACTACCACTAAACAAGTAGGATATCTACTCATTATTATGTTCAGCAAACATAGTCTCCGCAACCATCGTTGATGGTAAATCACACAAACAGCAATATATGAAATGCAACTTTACAATATTAAGTAATATATTGTTTCACCCATGTAGATACAATTGGATAGCCGAAATAAAGTAAATTAAATAAAGTTATTAATTTACTTTTAAAGCGAAAGTTGGCTCAAATTATTTCATCACTGTTAGGCGTGTCTCGTTAACATGCAAATTTCAATACGTTGCCTTACCGTTTGTTTGCTTAGCAGCTATAGCTCTCCACAAACGTCGGCTTCTAATATCCATATAACTTCATTTGATATACAGTTGTTTTTCAGCAATTCAATAAAATCTAGTAATCAGGAATAATGTAATTGTAATTATTCTAAAGTGGTATCACGTATATTGCTTTTAGTGTGATTTTAGTATAACAGTCGTTTCAGCAAACGTGCTGAATAGCAGCCGCAGTAGAACTTGTTTACCAGAAAATGCATGCAAATTTTTATTCTATTGCTACGTGTAGCGTTACGTGGCTTCATGTTTGATGGTTGTTAGCGTACGGTGAGCAGGTGCGATTGCGCGGTGGCGTTGCATTGCAAACTGATTCTATTAATTTAATATTAAAATAGTCAAATGGCATCACTCAAATATGAAGATTGACTACAAGCGTATCTTTTGTTTCTTTAGAAAATTTAAAATTAATTACAGTGCTCAGAAACCAATCATGTACATAGAAAATGATTGGAATTCTATCTGATTTTCACTTTATCAAGTAGCTCTAACCGAACGTCGAAAAGCAAACACCAATCGCTCTGTTACTGATAAAGCTAGCATTGCAACGAATACTCATTTGCATAATTGAAAAACAACCCTCAAGTATTGTCTATTATTCGACCTATCCTAACTACAAGAAAGTTCAAGTTTGAATTACCTTCACATTGTAAAAATAATTTTCTACCTCATTTGGAAAACAAAAACGATTTGAAAAAAAATTAAAATTAATATGCCAAGATAAGTAAAATGTTGAAAAGCTTTGCATTTCTTCCATTTAGAAGTCAATTTAGACAACTATAAAATAATGTAATATCTGATGATGTTATGGATGCGGATAAACATGTTGAATACATTTTCTATATGAATAATTAATAACTTACTTATATTTGACATTACAGCTATGAAAAAGGATTGCCTGCTCAGTTCTGTAATTGTAATTTTCGTTAATTTCAGTGTTAGAACAGCATTATGTTTCATATAATTAAACAAATACAAGCTTGCAACTGACTGAATAATAATAACGATGTCTTTTATATCAGATTGACTTTCCAACAAGCAGCTTACTAATGTCACTTTTTCGTGGTCATTCCACCGAGCACATAATAACACGTGTTTACACAGACATATTGTCCACATAAAGCCCAATCAAGAAATCTGAAATATCTAGACAAAGCAGCGGCATAACAACGTTTGAAGCATAACAGTTTCCGTGGGAAAGTTTCCTAAAAACGGTGATGGAATATTAACAAACACTTACTTTTCTGAAAAATATGATAAAGATGATAATAAAAAATTTTTTGATCAACTTTAAAGTGACTCAAAAACGTAAAAATACGTAAAAAAAAGAAAGAAGTGTGAAGAAAAATTAAATGTAATAAACTTTCTGTGCTCTCCAAAGTCAAAATAATGAAACGTTTGGATACGTTCAGCAGGATGATGCTGTTTTTATTGTGCTCATTCGCTAGTTGAATGTGTCCATATGGGCTGTATTGTTGGCCAGTTTTGTTTGATTTTAACACGCAAAAGTATATCACAAGCCAGTTGATATCAATTAAAATGCAAAATCTTCACAAGTAGAGTTGGAAGTTGATTCTGCACTATGAAATAATTCATTAACATTGAGCAATTAAAAGCAGTTAATTCAACCTTTTGAACTGATGTCGTCATTTTTCAGGTCTAGTGATGAAACGGTTTTTTTTTCCATTCAAATAATAATCGAAACGGATTATTGATACAATAATTGCTTATATCAAAGTATCAGTGCATAAATGTTGTTATGCTACATATGCTTTCAACAAGACAATAATGCACACACTGCAGCAGGGTACATTGCAACCGTTTTTCAAACAAAATTTGCTAATAATGTGAATGAATGAAAAAATTGCAGCAAAAACTGAGCGCAACAATCACGATGCAAAAGCGTGGTAATTCAGGTGCAACATTTACAAGCTGTGCAAGAGACCATGATCGAAGTGCTTTCGATGTTCTGTCATTCATGCTGTTCAACCTCAGCTTTGTGCAATTAGCTGGCAGTGGAAGAAGTTTGCTTTCCAAAAATGCTTCCATCATTTTAAACATCGCTCCACGACCAGCGTCGATCAACTTGCGAAAAACACTTGACACTGCTGGACAATGTTCCATAACTGATTTGGTGAAACAATCAGAAAAGCGATCATGCAAGCTGTAAAAGCAAAAGAAGCAACAGCTTCACAGTAGAAAAAATAAACTTGCCATTTCACTGTTTGTATTGCAGAAGTTTTAAAATTAATTCAATAAAAAGTTAATTTTCAAACAATGAAAAAACAATGAAAAAAATTACTCACTTGCAAAGATGGCCCAATCTATTCCACAGTAGTAATGTAGAATTCACTAACGGAAGATCGACAACAATGATTGTCGTTTCGTCCAACAACGAAGAGCACGGACTGAGTATTGGGCGCCATAACTTTGACAAGCAGTTTGCATTTTCAACAATTTCTATGAAATTTGATTTCATTTATATAAATTTGTCGTTACAACAAAATACAGATATCTATAAGCTGTGGAATTAATTGTTCTGGACTGTTGTCTAATTGATAATTGAATTTAAGTGTAAGTTCAATGCAAAAGAAGAAGAGGAACAAAATTTTGCAAACCTTTCAAACTAGCCTTGCCGCAAATTGTCTGCCAGTGACTAGCACCCAAGGTGAGAATACGCCGAGACAAGCTGAAACGATTGCAGCCTGCCACACAAGTACGGTACTGAGAAGCAGCTGTGCAAGATTTATCCAGATGTTTCGGAAAGTCACGCAACATTACCGCTGATGTTTGGGCAAAACTGAAGCCACCGCTAACTGCCATGAAATTTTTCTGCAATTCATTCTTGCACTTATTCAAACAATTATGCATTTCGCAACTGACAAGCAAAATGCCTAAAACATGAATAAACAATAATTCATATTTGCTTTTATCTATTCAGATCTTTTTACCTAAAAATGCCAACTTCAAGAAATGTTGATGAGCTGCCATATTCTTTGGCTAAATAAAAATAAAAAGAGCATTTTTATTATCTAGGAGAAAATAAATTCAGTTTGTACAGATAAAAATGAATAAATGTTTACACACACACACACACACACATATATATAAACTTAACACATACATACAAAATATGCCACTGTTTGTTTCTGAAAGACAAAAGCAATATTTAAGAAAAAAGCGCTCAACTAGTAAATGCCCATCATTTCCTTACAATGGCAAATTGAAGATTGAATCATCCATCGGATATGTATAAATTGTAATTGAAGTTGAATTAAAAATGAAGTAAAATACTGCACCAATGCCAGTTAATCAGCAGTTGACAATCAGACGAATCTCACTTATATGATCAGAAAGGGACTAATTTTCCGCGAAAACTTTGTAGCACAGATATAAAATCTTTTCGCCTGAAAAACATACGCCAAAATTGATTGCATAATCAAAATCACAGCCCCAAAGTAGTATTCTGCTTCTTTTAACACACCGCTTGCTCATTTATCGAATTTTGGATGCTTTTCTTTTGCTAAATATAAATACAAATATATTTGTAATAGCTGCAAATCATACATGCCAATAATACCAATCAATCAAGAAATCATCATCGTGAAGAAAAAAATTCATTCATCAAATCATTCAAATGTGCTCAGTAAAATTTTAAAAATTAGCAACAGTTTTGTTTAAAAATTCTAATTCACAGTTCATTTGCTGTTAATAGAATTAGCAAAATACAAACTGAAATCGATATTTCTTCTAACAAGCAACTTTGAAACCACACTAAAATCCTTACTTCATCATATCGTTAACGCCCAATAGTCCGCTTCGCAGTTCTCATCAACCTCAACATAACTTCAGCTGTTGTGTTGAATAATTCCATTCAAAAATGTGTTCATCGTTCTGAAATTCTTCTTTATTCATTATATTTTCTATTGTTCCCTGTGAAAATTTCATTTTACATGCAAAACATGTCATACAGATTGCCAGTAGTCATTTCAAAAAAAAGTTACGCTATAAATATTACAATTCTCTCTCTCTCTCTCTCTCTCTCTCTCTCTCTCTCTCTCTCTCTCTCTCTCTCTCTATATATATATATATATATATATATATATATATATATATATATATATATATATATATATGCTCGTTGTTTATTGATTAAAATGTAAGTGAAACTTTAAACTGAAATCAGAACTGCTGAAAATAAATTAACAGAGACCAGAATAAAATTTTTCAATGCGTAAATAAGGCTTGTGAAAATGTTGAAAACAGCAAAGTTGAAGTGTGATGTGCTTCAACTTACTGCATGAGAAATAAGTGCTGGATGTATTTCATCAATTTTCCAAAAAAAAAAAGATTTGCCATGAACATAAACATGAAAGCAACTTAAACAAGCATCGAACCATCAAATTAGCTGCTAGCACGCAAAAAAGATTAATAACAAAATGCATCAAAAGTTCAAGTGCAACAGATCCTACAACAGATTATTAATTAAAGCTTGATCTTCTGGTGCTGCTTGCTCGCTTTGTACACTGAATAGCAGTTTAATTGGTAATTCTACCATGTACAGGCAGGCAGTGGCATCAATGAGCGTCTGATTGAATACGGCATGAATGAATGCAAATCGCCTTTTCTGCTATTCTTCTGTGCAAATACTGTAACAGTTTGCTATGCTCTTCTTTCATACCTTCAATCCTACTATTGCTCTTCTTGTTCTTCCTCCAGGTCGCTTCTGCATTTTAATGCACGCACGCTCACAATGTTGCTAAAATAATATTGCATACAATTTCTCGAAACTTTTTCACAATTTCATCATTTCGTAATCAAAGGTCGACTATTTGCCAATCATCAGATTGAAAGTGCAAATCATTTCAAATAAGCCATCAAACCTTTTGTCATATCGACTACAGTTGCCTCAAAATTGATGCTTGAATCGTTCAAATATAACCACCAAGAATATAGAAAATATTGTTCAAAAATCTGTCTGCACCACAGCATGCACACACAATTATTGCAATGATTTCAACTTACAAAACAGTGACACGTAAAGCCAACATTCAACCACAGTATCTTTTCAACAGCAGCAGCCCGATAATAACACTCTTTTTTATGCTTTATGAATTACTTTTAAAAACAGCTTTAGATAAATGTTTAAAAAATAACTGTTTATTTAAGAAATGATAAAAAGCAAAACAGATGATGAAACTTAATTCAGTCTGAAAAAGAAAGAGAGAGAAAAGAAAGATAAAAAAAAAAAAAAGAATACTTTGTTGAGTGATGATGATATATGGAAATTGAAGGCCAAATGACAAAATTCAAATAAGTCATAAGCTGAAATACAAAAAAAAAAATAACTGAAAAAAAACAACTAATACTGAGCATTTTTTGTAACGGCAATCTGTAATCAAGGACGGAGACCGTAGAGCGAGAATTGACCATCCTGTTCAGCTAAACCGATGCTCACTTGAACAGGATGAAAACGTAAAGCTGTAAGACGACCCAGTGCCGTTGTCATGCTTGAAACATCCGGTCGAATCAGACCCATGGATTTTCCATCAAAGTTGATCAAATCAACCTGAGCACCGTTCCAAACGGCAATCAGAGGATAAGTACGGTGAACATCGAACGAGCTCAGACATCGAACGCCGACATCCTTGAACAATACCGGCTCTCGGTACATTCGCGGCTCCCAGATGCACAACTGACCACTACGACTGGCGGCCACAAGACGTCCTCCTCCTGCTCCGCCGACGGATGCTTGTTCCAAATGGACTTTGAAAACTGCACGTCTCAAATCCCGCAAAGTCATTATGCGACAATCGGACGTCGGCAAACGACGATCAAAAAGTCGAACCGACCCGTCACTGCAACCTGCAGCGGTCAAATGATGTCCATTAGAATCAGCCGACAGCGTGCACACGTACGTATCTGAACCGACACCCACTTTCAGCTCAGCCAGTTTCAGTTCCGTGTGTGCATCCCACAATATTACATTCCTACAATCGAAAAGTGAACCTATGAAAAGCAATCCAACACACGCAAAAGAAAAAAAAACAACCAAACCAAAAATTTACATTTACAATTTTTTGATTGCATTTAACCAAAAAAAAAAAAAGAAAAAAGAAAAATTTTTAATGTGATATTTAACGTGTAAATTTTTTATTTTTGTTCTTTTTTTTAAATAAAAGACTTTGCAATTAAAAAAAAAATTGCTCACCTGAAATCGCCAGCGGCAAACAACAAACCTGGATCTTGTTCCCAGAAATAGCAGGTGAATGGCTTGGTGTGAAAGCGCCGGGCATCGTCGGCGCACATCCAAGCTGTGAGCAATGCAAAATCGATGCTTCCTTTTGGCACTTTGCTGGTCAAGTCCGGCTCGTTGATCAAGCGCACATCCCAGACGCGCACTTCGCCGCAGTCGGTTCCGGTGAGGATGAAGCCGTGCGTGTACGGATTCACAAACGTCAAGTAGACGAGATTGCCGGACAAATCGCTGCCACTCTGACCAGTGTATGAGGTGGAAGAGTTGTCGAAGTGAGCAACAACGCTGCCTTTGTTGCAATTCCAAACGGTCACTGAATCTCGTTCACCGATGCAAAGCAACGGTTCCAAAGGCAAGAATTCCACGCATGTTGCGGGAAAATCGTTTCTGTACGTCCAAAGTTTACCGTACTTCTTCCTTCTATCACTAAGTAAACTACAGAAAGATAATTTTTTAAATAACAACAACACACGAATAACCAAAGAAAAAAAACAAAAAAAAAAAACAAAATGGCTCACTTCCATTCAATACTGCCATGTTGATGAATTAAGCTGATTCGATCAGCAATGAAACTGGGAAGAATTTGCGTGCTCGACGGTGGCGCGGTGTTTGAAACCGATGACGACGGTGCTGAGCTTTCGGAAAGCAAGTAGAACATTGGAGATCGGAACTGCTGTGCACAAGTTGACAAGTAGTCAGTTTTCATCACCGGCTCACCGTCGACGGGCGGGGTAAGTATGCTTGCCGTTGTGGTTCCAACTTCCCTGTCCGGAGCCAAGTGTCGTCTCGTTTCTGGACTTGCCTCGCTCGAGTGGACACTGGATTCACTTGCTGGACCGTCGCCGAACACCGGCCGACGAGGATTGGTGTAAATGGCCGAATATGTGCACAACGTGATCGGTGACGCAGCCATTGGTGATTCATAACCTTGAATAATAAAACAGAACAACAATAAGAATAAATTGTGTGGTTCAATTGAAATTCAAAATTCAACAAAATAGATCATCACCACCAGCACCACCGTCGTTGCCGTTGCCATCGCTGAGCTGCTGCTGGTGATCCTGAGCACCGCTGAAACTGAACTTCGGTCTAGGACTGCCGGGATGCCGTTGCGTGCCGTTGTCCGGGCTGGAGTGGAAGTAGCCGGCCGTGGAGCGACGTCGCACTGGCAAACTATCCACGCTGTCCTGGTGGCCAACAGATGCCAAAAGCCGAAGATTCTGCACAGATCTGTCGACATATTTGAAAAGTCTGTGCGCTAGTCGAGACACTTCAATGTCAGGATCGTACAAGAATTTCAACACCGCCCGCCAAACGCTCACGTAGACGTTGTTCACATTGACCAACGCCGCCGGACCAATGGAACAATGCCTGCGGAATTCCCGTCGGCTGAACACGGCTATCGTTTCCCGGGACGGTTGTTCTTGTTTCGAATGCTCCGCTTTCTGATGCTCCTGGGATGATCTAGCCAATCCGAATAGCCAGGACACAGATTTTCGAGAGCTCGGACGAACCAGTGGAACTTAACAAATCAAATTAATCAACATGTAGAAGAAATAAGAGTTTGCTTTTTGTTGTTCATTCACAACCAACAACAAATCAGTTGGAATATATTGAAATTAATTAATAAATTAATTCTTACTGTTGATCATAGAATTTGACGACGAATTCAGTGAAGAAACAGCCGTGAGAAGCGGTTGAAATAACAGACTGGTCGATTTTACCAAAGTGGACGAGTCGACGTTCGCGGCCACTGGACTAGAGGACATGAACGCGCTGCCACCAACGACGTTATTACGCGTACGTTGTTGTTGTTGTGGTGAAAATGAAGCAACACTATTACTGCTACCACTGCTCAGATTATGATTATTATGATTATGATTATTATTATTAGTATTATTATTATTATTATTATTATTATTATTATTGCCAATAATAGCAGCAGTGGCAGCAGCGGTGATTGTCGTTGTTGTTGTTGATGTATACGATACAATTTCGTGATGTTGCTGCTGTTGCCGTTGCTGCCGTTGATTGGCTACCGTTGAAGAAGCAAGTTCACGGTCAATTTCGTAAGCAATGGTCACAAATTGTGGATAAAAACGACGAACAAACGCAAAAAAGCCCAGCAACGCTTCACGACGGACAGTGGCCGAACTGTCGGCGCAGACATGCTGCACCAGAGACATGGCGACACTGTGAGCCAAATTTGTACTCTGCTCGTCGTTGCCACAGTGGTTCCTCTGGTCAGTAGTGCTGTTCTGACCATCATTATTGTCAACCTTGTCACTGCTGCTGCTGTTGTTGGAAGCGATCAGTCGACCCAAAGCGAACACGGCCGCCGCCCGTACTGATGCCAAACGATCGTCCAACAAGCCGAGCAGGGTCTGATGCAGAGAGCAACGAATCGCCTGCCACTTGGCCGCCTCGTAGTCGGTCCAGAGGTGGCCCAAAGCCAACGCCAGCCATTGGCGCATGGATGCATCGTTGCAGTCGCTGAACAGGTCCGAACAAGTGGCCACAAAACCGTTGCACAAAGCCGCTTCTTGGAATTGGCGGCAGTCGGCCATCAGGCGAGCCAAGGCGAACACGGCGAACAATTTCCGGCGAACCTCGACCGTCGGGTCGTTCAAGTGGACCATGAAGTAACGATGCACGTGGTCTTTGAGCAACATCAGCCGGCAAGAGTTGTCGACGGCCAGTATTTTCGCCCAAATGAACGTCAACAGCGGCCGCATGTCCCTGGAGACACTCTGCAACAGGCGCAGGATGTAGGGAAAAATGCCCACCGCCAGCGCTTGTTCCACAGCTTTCGGTCCGAGATCGACGAACCTGGCCAACAGTTCAAGCGCGCGCACGCGCAACACTTGACTCAGCAACACTTGCAACACTATTGGCAACTGTTGCGGAGCTGAACCCTGATAAAAGCCGTACTGGAGCCAGACCTCGAATGCGATCAGCTGATTGCTGAAAAACGTGCTGTTCCTGTAATCCACGCTGACAACCTTGTCGTGCTGTGCCTGTTGGCTGGCTGCCAAAGTCGGATCGTTTCCGCCTACAACTGCTGCTCTAGTGCCGGCATCGGACACGCCAGCACCGGTCGTCGTCGCCGTGCCGCTGCCCCCTGGCATCGCCGCTGCTGCCACTGCTGTGCCGGCACCGGCACCAACGCCAGCACCGCCGTGACCAGCCGCGGTCGGCACGCCCGGAGGCAGCATCACTGTCGCTTCGTTGGCTTCAACTTCAGCCACCAGCGCCTGCACGTCCAGCTGCTCTAGTACCGACTCGACTACCATATCCCAAGCTTGCCACATCACGTGTTCGTGAGTTGGCGGCAAGCGTGGACTCGATACAGGCGTGCAATAGTAGCTGCGCATAACACGGTCGGCTAACAGGTAATTCCTGTACAAGCTGGCTATGAGCAAATCTTGCCTGAACAAACGTTGAAACGTCTCGCTGGGAAGCAAGTTCCAAGCAATTGTATCGGTAATTGCCGTGAAAATCCAATTCAGTTCCCCCAACGGTGAACGACGATCACCCGTAGAGCCCGGTATCCGATCGGCTATGCACACCGGATAGCGGTCGGTCAGCTTATTCTGCAAAATGTAATACATGACTGCCATCCGGATCGGCGTGGTCAAGCAACAGGTGAACAAATCGGCAGGCAAAGCCGGGTCCGTTGGCAAAGTCTGATCTCTAGCACAGGCTGCCAGTTGAATGCAGTGCTTAAATTTTGGCTTCCTCGGATCGTCATCGTCAAAATCATCTTCACCGTCATCGTCGTTATCGCCGTCGTCGTCATCATCGTCATCATTAGCATTGCTAGTATTGCCATCATTGTTTCCATCGTCATTTTTATACCGTCCATTGCCGACATTCTTGTCCCCAATACTGCCGTTGCCTGCCAAGTGCTTGCTTGCATCTTTGGCAGCAGTTGCTTTGCTGTATGCCGTTTCAACTTTAGGATCATCCGGTACCGCGGAACTGGATCGAAAATTCACTTCCAATGGTTTCGACGACACACAATCCAAACCCGTCTTGCGTCGACGCGAACGACCCAGTTCTGCTTGCCTTGCATCATCAGCTTGGAAAAGATCAACCCCTACAACCAAAACTGACTTCATCGTCCAAGCAGCAGACACGGCAAATGATGGCCATTAAGATCGTATTTTTTTTTGAAATGAAATATATAAAAAATAAATTAAAAAACAACTACTGGTCATTCTATTTTTTTTCTAAACAGCATATATTTTGCTGTGCTTTCAAAACACGATGTACAACAGTTCTAAACTTACCTGGCTCAAATTCAACAGTTGTTTTATTACTTTCTTTTCTCCTCGCCGCCAACGAACAACGATAAGCCTGGACTTGCTTCTTTGCACAAGCTTTGAATGCTCGTATGGCTTGCGCTGCACCGTTGCAATCCCAGACGTACACACCAGGGGCACCCATCCACGTTTGCAAGTCGTAAATGGCCAATGGGATGTACTGGGTAAACATTTTGTTAAAAACCCAAATTTCACAATTTTTCGTCGGCCTCGGCACTCCGTGACCATTATAATGAAAAAGAACACGTTCTTCTTTGGCATTTTTACGCATCGAAATGCACAATCTCCTGACATCATCCACAGTCGGATCTAATGCTTGCTTATACCTACAATATGGTCGATCACCAGCTTATAAATCCTGTCCTTCTAAAATCTTTTCTTTTCTCTTCGCAGTCAGAAAATTTGCTTCACTTTTATCATAATTAATTACCAATAACAACGATATTATTAACAAAGTTTTTTCACATTTCCTAAATAATACATTAAAACTATAACTGGCAAAATCAAAATGCACCACCATTTGAAACAACTATACTATGCATATTTGATGTGATAAATAATTTACATTCTTTCAAAAAATGAATTATTTTAATAAAATAATGATTTATTTTCTAAATATACAGAAATCTAAACATGAGAAACATTTTGTTACAGAAATTTTTAAATATATTTAAAAATTTTTCCAAGAAATAAAAGTTCAATCTGCAACAAATTATAGACAATTTTTCCATTTGATCAATCAATTTATATCAAATGTTTAAAACAATAACAATACTCCGTCAAGAATCATATATAAAATGAACTCAAAAAAAAAAAAAAAATAACTGTATGTCTGAAAATAAATTTTGAAAATTTGATCAACAACTTTTCATATACTTGCATATTATTGCACAGAGTGTGAAGCATAACCTTCTGATAAAAAAAAGAGAAAATAAAAACATGGCAACGTACCTAGCCCTAGGCTGCCACCACTGATATTGTCGTTGTAAAGCAGTACCGATCGATTCGAGAGCTTTTTGCATCGGCATACACTGCGGATCTATCCAGCATTCGGTTCTGGCGCATGGTTTGGGCTAATAAAAATAATCCGAATTTTTATCTTTATTTATTTATTTATTTATTTATTTATTACGTAATATAAAGTAGTAAAGTGATAAAATAACATCAACATACCTTCACAGTGTCAGGTGGATCAATGCCAATGTTCAAGCAAAGCACCAAAGCAACTGAAACAGTTTTCATGCGCTCTCTGTTGCGCCAAAATTCTGGATCAATTTTATTATCCGTTTCACATTGCTCCCGTCTCAAGTCGGCAAACGATACCGGAACACGCTTGGGCTCCTCTTCATGCAAATCATTCTCTTCACTCATTCTTACATTCTTCTGCCTGTGAACGTTTAGAGAAAAATTAAAAATCCAAAAATGCTCCAAAAATTATCAAATGAAATTACCAATTATTAAAAAAAAAGAATTCAATATTACTGATCGATTCAAATTAAATTCAATTCAAAATTTATGTAATATACAAGAAGTTTGTTAATTTTAAAAACAGCCGTAACAGACAAAATATTTACTGAACAGATGATATTAAAAAATATTTATCCAGTAACCAGTGATTTCAATTCATTCAAAATATTCAATAAATTCATAAAAATCAGTTGAAAAAAGAAAAATGCAAAAGATATGGAATTTTTTATTTTATTATTTATCAGAAAAAATGACAACAGCACAAATATACGGCTAGTGCAGACATGCTACTAGTCACCAAATAATTTACATTACTAAGTCGTAGTAAACTCAAAATTTAAAAGAAAATTGATGTATTAAAATAAAATCCAGAATATATACAAAACATCAGAAAATGATATAGCTTGTTCAAAATTAAACATGCTGTTCATTCGTGCGGTGAAACGGATTATAATGCACAACATGCAGTTTATATGGTAATTCAGTGCATCATTTAATTATTTTGAACAATGAACAATAAATTAAGATGCTGAAATGTTAGCAGTGTAATTATGATTTATGCTTTTGCTTATATTTATGCATTAAAACACATTCTACTAAGATCTGTGATGTAAAAAAATGACAAAACCAACACAAAATGACACAGCAAAAGATCACATTAAAGCATTAACCACAAGTAATTAGCAAAAGATAAAAAATAAAAAAATCAAATAATGACTATAAACAGAAATCAATTATCAATTTAAACATGTGATCAATTGCCAACATAGGTAAAAATTCTAATAACGGCCACAAGCATTGTAAACATATATATATATATATATATATATATATATATATATAATTAAACAAACTAAAAAAATAATCAAGAAAAAAACATCTGTTACTTTAGTTATATAAATTACTAATACTTATAGAATTAATGGCAAAATTTCAAGTCATAATAAACAGCTGACTCGACAGTGATCACTACCTACTGTCAAAACTGTCATTTCAAAATTCGTTAATAATCACAAACTTTTCACCATGCATAATACAATATCTAAAGGATTTATTCTTCTCAAATTAATCACGCACACTGATGCAAATATTACCATATGAAAAAATAAAATTTAACAGAGAACAAAATTTGAAAGCAACAGTATATGATATCATTATCTCAAGTTAGGAATATTTTGTCATGAAAATTGATAAAATGGACAAAAGAAACAAATTAACTAATACAACAAACTTAAAATTAAATAAGAAAAAATTATAAACCATAAAATTCAAAATGTAGCCTCAACACACGGAGCAAATGACAATAATGCTTACTGTAAACGTCAATGTATAACAAGCACATGAAAATGACATGCACATATTTATGCTATTTCCAGTACCCAGTAAAACATACCGTACTATGATGGGTAATAAAAGATAATGAGGTATTACATTAAAAAAAATTTGCATAAAAATTATTATAATTCAACTTTTAACTCATTATTATATCAAAAAACAAAAAATTATGTTTCAAACTATTTTTTACATCGAAATAGTTATTTTTTTAAATTAACTGCTTTTACAATTCATTGCATGCATTCTATTTCTGCTAGTTGAATATTATTAAGCGTATAAAAATATTTTTGCATTATTCACTCACTAAGTTTATGAAAGTAGCGTTTCATTCACTGACGACTATTTTTGGATTTTCTTTACATTTCTTGAAGCATTTGCCAAATCGAAGCCAGCAATGTAAACTTTCTATTCAAATAAAACTTACATTAAATCAGCTAACTTTACATCTTAAATTATTTCACACTTTGCTTACTTCTAGCGACAAAAGCGTATGCACCAAATGCATCTGAAATAATTTGAATAGTTTTGCAGCTCTTGAAACTGGAATTTCCAACATGTTTTTCTCTTGGCGAAACTTCCAATGTTCTCTTTTAAAATGTTCCATCCTATTTCAAAAGGATTGTTAAAATAAAATCATAGAATAATGAATAGTAGACACGGACACTAATTCGGCAATCTTGTTCGAACAGCATTGTGCAGACGATTTTGCAATCCCATCCATGGCAAAAGTAAACAATTAATTATTGACACTGTTGCAAAATGCAAACCAGTGTCTAGACGTTGGGGTTATCACATAATTAGCAAGAAAATTTTTCTCTGTTTAATCAATAAATGATTGCATTGAATACTTTTATTTTCTTAAATAGCAAGAAAATCTCGAGCTTCAGCAAGATTTATCATGCAAACTGTTTAAGACTGCTTCGTTGCAATAATTATTTCAAAAAAACGATTTCCATAAACAAGAGTAAAATTCAAATTGAAATTCATCGCCCACCTATATTTTATAATACGTCTGAGTGTCAGTCCAACTCCACAAAATCTCATTTATGTTTTTAAGATCATCAATTTCGTTCTAGTCTATATACAGAGAACTTCTGACTGCCCAGTACCTCCTGTTGATGACACACTAAAACTGATATTGATATGAAAAAAATGAATTTCTTCTGGCGTAACATAAATACCAGTTTTTCCCTATAAAATGCTTTCTTTGAAAGTGGTCAATCATCCACAGGTTGACACTTTTCAAAATAAAATGCAAGTACAAATTTTTACTACAGTAATCCGCATGAACAAAACTGTACTTCAGAGCTTTTCAAATAAAGCATACGTTCTTAATTAAATACTGAAAAAAACATTACTTTAAATTAACATAAAAAAATACAGTAAGTAGTGAAAATAATAAACTTTATCAAATACACGTAAACGAACTTGAACAGTTTAACTTTCGCGAAAATGATCACCTCATTACACGCTACAGGAAAAAATTTTTTAATAAAATTAAATTCATAAGAATTAAATCGTAAAAAAATTGCATAAAGGATTTTTTGATAAAAAAAACTACATTAGTTGTGCTTGTTATAGGCACAGTGGTAACTTTCAAAGAAGTAGATATCTACAAATTTGTCTTCTAGAAAAAAAGCTAAAATACTAAAAAAAAAAACAACAACACTGCTAACGTGTAGGAAATTATTTTTAAAACTATCGTATTCCATAATTTCAATAAGTAATCTATTTAAGAAAGAAGCAAAAATCGTTGAATCAACTTTTCACCGGCAGATACTGGCGTAATATTGCCATTCTGGATTTCTCTGATTAATTGTGGCAGCTAAAATGCTTACATTTGTTGAATCATACAATATAGCTTGCATCTGAAAAAGCTAATTCAAACCATCTTGACAACATCAGGATGATGACGAAACAGGCCGATCAAAACATGGTCAACGTGATTCCACATCCAACGCAACATTTGCTGGTGACGTTGCAACAACAAATCACCGCTTGCGTTGAGCGCATTTCTGAAGTTTTCCATTTCTTTCCAAATTTCCGTTATGCCTTCTTTAGTGCGAGATGAGACTAGCAGCACCTGAGTGGAAAAAAAACAAAAAAATATTAAAATAATTTGAAAATTTTACAGAATGAATCAAACAGCCCAACTTGCGGATGCCAGCAAAGGAAACGACTTCGAGAATATTTCAAAGCGGACGCAAATTCAGCACGCGTCAAACGAGCCTGATTTAGCAAATCGCCATCGGCTTTGGTAACAACGATGAGATCGGCCATTTCCATGATGCCACGTTTGAGGCCTTGCAGCTCGTCTCCAAGTGCAGGCGAAAGTAATAATACGACCATATCGGCGATATTTGCTACAGCCGATTCTGATTGGCCAACACCTTGATTATATATACATATATATATGCTGTTGAGATTATTATTATTATTATTATTATTATTATTATTATTGCATGCAATAACTACCGACAGTTTCTATGAGAACAACATCATAACCGGCTCCTTCGCAAAGCACAACAGATTCGTGAGTACCACGTCGAACACCTCCCAAAGTACCGGCAGTTGCAGACGGTCGTATATAACAATTGGGCTCTTTCGACAACTCATTCATCCTCGCAACATCGCCCATTATTGAGCCTGAAAATAAGCCATTATTTTCCATTCACAATATATACATATATTTATTTTTTCAAAAAAATTACAAATAGATAATCATTCAAGTTTCAATTTGTACCTCCAGTTCTTTCAGAAGACGGATCAATCGTTAATACGGCAATCTTCTTCTTCAACTCTCTAATAAGATAAAGTCCAAAAGACTCGATGAATGTGGACTTGCCTGCTCCTGGAGCCCCGGTGATGGCAATGCGAAATATCAACGACTTTGGACCGTGTTCATCAAAACGCTTTTTCGATATTTTCAACATACTCTGCAAAAGGCATTCACCTTGGGCACGTTTAGTCGGATGATTGGATTCCACCAGTGTAATGGCCGAAGCAAGTGCAGATCGATCGCCATTCAGAATGCAATTCTTCAACGAAACTACAGTTTCATCTTCTACAGTAATGTCCGTATCCCAGTGTTTGCGATAGTAATTATTCAACCGGTCGCGATCACGTGAATGATCAACGGAATCATTTTTCATTTTTTGATCACTATAGTAAGCAGGAAAACATTTTAAACTTGCAAAGCAACTTTCCACAACTCTTCTAGATAAACAAAGCTTGGTGCAGTAAATTCTTCTAAGACAATCTGGTTGTGAAGCTCTTATCATAGTTGAACTTTAGCATTCGACCACCACAATAAATAAAAAAAAGACGCACTGATTATCATTAAAGACAATAAAGTTCGTCTTATACTGTAATTTATGTTTAGGTTACTTTTTCATAAAGAGTGAATAATATTTTAAAAAAACTTTAAATAACAATCATTTTCTTAAAAAAATAAAATTATTTCATTTAAATATTAGATTGACAGTAATTTTTGTGTAATATAAACTTGTACAGCCCGAGATTAGACAAACGCTAACTGCCCAGAGTATTCGCAGGCATAATGCGCAATTTGATTGATCAATTCTGATTTTTGGTTCCGCCTACATATTTGCGAAGGGTTTTTTCTGTCATTCCTCTCTGCCTCGCTTTCGTCTGTTCGGCATTATTTATTCTCTCTTTCGCCTCAGGTCCGGACCATCCCTTAAATATACATAAATACTGATGTAACTTTTCAGAGTAGTGATATAACGCACAAGAAAATTGTTGCATGTTCATCATCTACTCTTAAAAATTCTACATTTAGATTCTCTCGTTGGGACCGTGCATTTTCTCAGCGGACTCGGCGATTTTTGCCCAGTTAGTTATATATATCCTATAGCCTATATATATATATATATATATATATATATATATATATACAGACTATCACTTTTACTTGAGCATGCACATAAATTTGTTCAACGAACTACAACAAAATATATGTAAATTCAATTTTCAACTCAACCATTACATACATACAAGCACCTTGTTATTTCGGCCGTACTTGATTTTCTTGTACTTGATTTTCTTTATTCATAGCCTAATTCCAACTTTCTTTCATTCCAGAAAATAAGCAGAAACTTTACCGTAACATTTTTTGCTC
This sequence comes from Trichinella pseudospiralis, assembly GCA_001447645.1. Classification (NCBI taxonomy): domain Eukaryota; kingdom Metazoa; phylum Nematoda; class Enoplea; order Trichinellida; family Trichinellidae; genus Trichinella; species Trichinella pseudospiralis. Next base: position 158,328 of record JYDV01000022.1, read on the forward strand.
TGCTACTTGAACATAAATGAATAAATTTTTGTGATAATTTTATTCAACATAACTGTGAAGAAATGTACGAAAATTTTTTGAACATGACTGCGATTAACGAACTGTTAATTTTTAAAAATGCAACAAATTTGGCAAATGAATTATTCATAATTCATCATCGACATGGACGGGTTTCTCTACAGCTAAAATTTCAAAATGAACAATATAAGAGCATTTTGAAGAATAATCTTACTTTTTTGCTCTGCTATACTCCACTTATCTTTCATTCTTTGATCAAGTAAATCTTTGATTTCTGAATCGTAATCTTTCCATTCTTCAATAATTCGCATTGCCGATTGTAATTTCGGCTCTTTTGTCATTGGATTGTTACACTAACATAACACAAACAGCAAGCAATTTATTGCTAATTCACGGTGCATATTTATAATTTAATAAAAATGCTGATCACTGTTTTACTTACTAAATCAATGGTCTTGGCAAATTTCTTGCTTTTATCATCGCACCAAGTTTCGCACCATAACCATTCTTGGGGTAGAGATTTAATTTTAACCTGATGTATCATATTATTAGGAAGATCCTGAAATGAGCATTCAACACTGATATTGCGCTAATTCTCAGACAAAAAAAAAACAAATAAATTATATTCAATAAATATACTTGATCTAAATTAGACAGACTGTTTGGATCCCTGCTCAAAAAGTGATACTGACCACGGAGACGATCGCCGGCTGCAACTTGGCGAAACTTTTTCAAATCGACAACATAAAGAGCACTGTAAAATATAAAAAACAAAAATACTTAACAGTCACAGTAAATAAAACTGTCGTCTGATAATAATTTATCCATTTCATTCACAACGCAAAACAGACAAATATGACAGATGCTACGATAAAAAAAAAGACAACAAACAATAAGCAAAGCAGCATTTACCTGATGTGATATTTGCGACCGGAGAGATGATTTTCCCAATATCCTTGTTTCCAAAATCGGTAACCATCCATTTCCTTGCGGCTATCACAGAATGGTGTATAAGCGTAGGGTGCACCTTCCAGGTCCAGTTCCATCAAATTCAACATGTCCGTTCGAACAACTTGATCCGCATCGACAAAAATGATCTTCTTCACATCCAACGGGAATAACACGTCGAGGAAAAGTATTTTGTAGCTACAATTTAGAAAAGAAAGATTTTTAATTGACGTCCAATCAAAGATTAATCATTGAATCACTATGAGCCTGAAAGAATGCAACATAAATTCATCCTACCCCCACATAATCCGTTGCTTTTCAGTCTGCTGATGCAACCATCGAGGCCATTTGTACTGTACCAATTCATAGGAAAAATTGTAATGTCCGGCCATGTAGGGCAAAAATTCCTGAACAATTTCAATAATAAGCAAACGGATGAACATTTTTACTAAAAATTACTAAATAAAAGAAAAACTGTCATACTTTAAATCCTGGAGATAGGTAATTTTTGAGCAACCAAAATTTAACAGCAGTTTTTGTATGCTTCAGCACACTCAGCATCATAATTCTGAAAACAAATTTCAATATTTCCATAGGCAATGTTCAAAGAAAATATTTTTATTTCAAATAACAATTTGGTAAAAGAAAAATTTTGAAGTACCTCAAAAATCGTTCATACAAGTGACCGGATGCCAGAGAGAAGATGTTGATCATATCGTATTTTTCACCAGATTGAAAAGTTCTAAATTAAAATAGTGATAGTGAATGATATATTCTAAGAATGCAAAATTCGAATTGTCACCACTGCGTTCATTGTGCAAAAGAATACAAATTGCAAAGATTCCTTACTTGGAAATTGACTGCCACAAAGATTCCGACTCGGCATCTTCAGATTCGGCTAACAATTCATTTTCCAACTGGTCGTTCTTCTTAGCTACCTGAATACACACAGTGCTCTTGTTGATTGTGAACAATAAGTGCAAACAAAAAAAAAATCCCACTTTGACAAGTATCATTCTGCCGCTAAATCCGTCCAAAATGACCACTGAGGTTGTCTGATTCTGAACAACACCGTCCACTCTTGAACAAAATTCACAATTCAAAATATAAGTGAGATTTCATTGCCACAAACAAAAAACAGCTTACGATTTAACTTCATAAATTTCAGCAGACTTTCCCTCACGCAATGCCAACATCCAAGCACCGGGATTCGCTTTCAACTGGAAATAGCCCTGCAAAATAGGAACAAAATGAAATTCAAAAGATGACAGCTAATAATAAATAAAATATAAATTGAAAAATAAAATCAGCCACAAACCAAATTTGCCATCACAATCGTGTCGAACATAAACGGCTCTTGAAAAGTGCCCAACGTGAACTGCAAACCACGTGGAGGACTACCGGAACGTTCGTCAAAGCAACGTCCCTCGAGCAATATATACTCCAACTGAAACTTTGCCATCACGTCACCCTTGACCTGAAAAATGAATAAACCGAAAATGGAAAAATAAAGTTCACCATCTAGAAAAGCTAAATTGCCAACTTCTTCCATTTTGATGTTGTCCAAATCGTAAACAGCTTCCACAGATTCCACCATCCAACTCTGCGGTGCAAGGATGTTCAAAGTGAATAGCTGCTTTTGCGGAAGTGCTGAGAAACGTGCACTCGGCTGAGTTTTAAGTGAACCATCTTCGGCAAATTCCAACTCCCTCGGCAGGACCATTCGAAAGAAGTTCTTCAACGGAATTTCTGACAATTTCGATTTGCAATTCATGCAAACTTTCATATGCGCATTCAAAACTGAACTAAGTATCTGAAATTATCAAGCTGTACATTTCGGATTTTTGCATCTTTAGAATAAAGTAGAAGAAACAAACTTACAACCAAAAGATGAGACATCTTCTGTGCTGCAGCGGATAAAGGATCGACAATTGCTACAATGTCAAACTGAGCAGCTGCAGGATCTGAAGCTTCTATCTGAACACAACTATACAACAAAAGCTTTGTAAAATTTAATATGAACATGCTTGCAAATGACCTATCAGCTTTTTACCTGTGATGATAATTTTCAATTATCGGCCAGTGTCGTTTCTCATTGGCATTGTAGCGCCGAAGAAAAGCATACAAACGCATAACTAAATCGCTTAACCTAAACACATAAACTTCTTATAAATATGCACATGATGAAAAGTAATCAGTAAAATTGCAGATGAGTTTAAAAAAACTTATTCAAATGTTTTTACGCTTTTGGCGATTTATCGATGTAGGGAATAATTTTGAGATGTTGCGCAATGTCGCTGCAGCCTGATGTTAGCAGATATCTTTCGATAAAATTGAAATCCTTCAGTGAATTGAAATCCGATGCTGACAACGGAGCCAAAACCTCAAAAAAAAAAAAAATAAATAAACAAATTAGCGTTAATCATGCAAAATGTATTTAAACACAATTTTCTTTTTCATTCAATTCTCTCAGGTCACCTTGCCATTAGCGACAATGCCTCCAACTCCAGGATCCAAGTTCAGCACAAATTTGGCATAGTGAACATGCAACTGGATCCAAATATCAGACATTGAATTGTAAGCTTTCGTAAATTCAGACCAGCTAATACCCTATATAAATACTTCACTGATCTAATTGAAAAAAAAACCAATCATTTTTTCACATACCGACAGAGACAAATTGATTAAATCTTCGAGTGTGGCAATTTTGTTCGCAAATATTTTTCCAATAACTGCTTTCGACTGGTAAAGCGGCAAAAATTGTATGCATGCTTGAACAAGCGATGCAATGCCTTTGGTAGCTTGGACTTCATTTTTCGGATTGTGAATAAGAGCTATTCTCATGTCCACCGAATGTTTCTTCAAATTTTCCAATAAATGTGTTCATTGTGTTAATATTATGCAACAATATTTAAAAAAACAAAAATTTAACTATACTAAATATTTGATAGCGTTCAAAAAGAACTGTTGTCCATCATCGGATTCTACATCTGCAACAATCCACAATGTCACTGGACGAAGAATGTCGTCGTCATTTTTAGTCAAATATAAAATCGAGTCTATGATAAACTGAGTTTTTTCACTAGAGTCCAGATGTGAAAACTTCTCAACAGACATGGCTCCATGTTCTACAAAAACAACTGAAACTGAACGGCAAAAAAAGATCAAATCCAAAATCTAACAAGCTTACTGGCCGTGTCTGTCATGTCAAGAAATATATTTTCCATTTGCAATATATTATAATTCAATTTCGGCAAAACTGTTGGTTTTTTCAACAGGTGCTGCTGCACGTCCATATTTTCCTTAAGATTACCCTAAAAATTACAGCAATATTTAAATCTCTTTTATAAGTATTCATATAAGTATATATATTTGATTAACCTCGTAAACATCTTTTTGAATATCTGCTGTAAATCGCATAACTTTCGACAAAATAGCTTCTTCAATATGCTCGGAAGAAATCTGAATATGAAAAGCACAACATAATGACAAGCTAACTTCAATGACAATCAATAGAAGAAAACCTCTTCGGCAGTAAATGGATAACCATTCATCAAAACCATTGGAACCATGGAAAGCCCGCTTTCTTTAATAAAATCCATACCTGACTGTGAGAGAAACAAAATAAAAATAATCATCTAACATTTATTTGAAACGGTTCACAAGAATAAGTGATCCTCACACTGCGCCCTTCGTTGTACTCTTCAGAATTAAAAATCGACTTCAAATTTTTGTCACGGTAACTGCTCTTGAACAACTTGTGAACATCTTCAACTGAAATTGTCTCCCGCATACTTGTATTATAAATCTGAAAACAAAAATCTCATTCATGAGCACCATCCGTACAATTTATTCATTGATCATATTTTCGGCTAAAAATATTCTGTGAAAATTGACATACCAAACTATTGACAACGTACACAAACAGAATAAACAAAGCAAAATTATTCACCTTTATCAAAAACATTACAGCTTTGGATACAGATCGATCTTCTTTTATAAAATTGAAAGCATTCAGCATAGCCACGCCAGCGTCATCGTAGCCGGATACAGATTTATCATTGTTGACAACAAAAATAAAACCAATCCTGCCATAAATTTTACATCAAAACACTGTTCTTTTATAACTAAATAACTTAAATAGTATTTGCAAAATTCAAAAATACCTGATCGGCAATACGTGTTCATACATTTGATAAGCAGTGCTTAGCAAATTCTGTGATGCTCTGTCGCCAAGTCGCAGTACAAAAATCTGCAAATCCAAAAAACCTCAGACAAAAATACCACAAATATAAAAAAGCACTGTCACCAAAGTAAAAAAATTTTTCGCAATTGGTCGAATCATTCCGGGAAAATATGGCTGTAAGATTGCATGAATGCTGTTACCCCAGTTTCTGTACGCTAAATCACTTTCCAAATTATTGATATACTAAACAATTAAATCTTTGAATATAATATAATATATATATATATATATATAAAGTTTAATATCTTTTTTCTCACCTGTGGAGACCACTGAGTATAATCAACAGCATATTCTGCACTAGGATCGTTTCCTTTCACAGCGTACAGAAGAGTAAAGTCTTTTCTCTATGAAAAAAAAATTATTATTGTCAGACAATAAGATAAACACGATGAAATAAACACAAATAAACAAATACTCGTATGCCAAGCTTCAGCAGACCCGAAATGAGAATTTCTTCATTTTTGAGCAATTCAATTAAATTAAATATATCCCTCTCTTCCAGATCAGTCATTATGCCATTAATAAAAAATGCCGAATCTCCAGGATCTATATTTAACTTTGAAAATTCATCCTGAAAATTCAACATTTCAAATACTGCTTCGTAAAATAATTAAACCTGCTACCGCTTGATTCTCTTCAACTTCACTTTTAAAGTTTGGATTTATCGACATTCTAGTTAATGATCTAAAATACTTTACATGTTTGAAATTTGTCTATTTTACAATTTTGTTTCATCCATACTTACCTAGCCATGATAGGGAAATTCTGACTAATATCTCTTAAAACACGAAGCGCTTCTTCTTTTGGTGCAAGCATCACTCGCTGACCAGCTTGAAAGCTAAGATGCTGCAACTGCCAAACCTTCAACGGTGTTAGTTCATCTGCTTCAAGCAGATGCAACTGAAATTCATCCAAATGCTCAGCCAGATGAGGATACAGTTGCCGAAAAAAGTAAATACACAATTATAGAATAAAAAAATAATTACTTCATATTTTTATGAAAATTCCTTACTTCAACAACTTCACGTTAAAGCCGTTAAGATCGGTTACTTCTTCTTCGGATGAAGAAACGCCGCTTTCAGAATCAGCTAAACAATTTTTTCAAATCCTTACTAAATTGCAATTAATGATCAAGAAATTTTCAATCCACTTTGCTTATCAGAATCATCAACAGCTTTGTATTCTGTGCTTTTTATTGCCAATTCAACAGCATATCCAGATAAAGCAACCGTATCGTCATTCATCTGAAAAAGAATAGCATAATAATTGCAGTTAAACAATGCAATCTTTACCTTTGGGTAATGCCGCAGAATGTAGCTAATTCCGTCGCGCTGTACAAGCTTTTTCAAGTGCAAATGCCAACGTTTGAAATGCGGATTTTCTATATCAGCGTACAGCAGAACACAAACAGAGCCATGCTTACTACCCGGATATTCATGATCAAAATCATAAGTGACAGGTCTCGCTCTGACGATTTTTAAACGCGCAAAAATGCTTGATCACTATTAACAGAAATAACAGTGCGAAAAACGAACTTACAAAGCTTCGGCATGCTTCAAAATCGTATCCAACTGTTGCAAATCGCTAATTTGCTTTCCGTGAACAACTGCATAAATGCTTTTGTCACTTTGAACATCCAGTGATGTGGCCGCTATTTGCCTGTGCATTTCAACAGTTGCAGAATGAACACGAACAGTTAAAGCAAGCTTCAAAAATTCTAAGCGAGCTTTAGATTTCAAAATCTGTTCACCAATCTGCAGAATCCCACTGTAGATCTCTCGATCAGTTTCTAAAAAATAAAAAGCAAATAAATTTTTAAAAAAACCTTTAATCAATAACCTTACCATTTCCTTGTGAAGTTTGATGCTTGTCAATGACTGCTTCAATAAATTGCCAAAATTTTTCATTGCTTTCTTTAGACATAAATTCACTGAAAACATTTCATTACAACCAATCAAAACCATTCAACTGGAACTTTACCTAGCTTCCATGATAAGCGACGTCGATGGCCATTTACTTCGAACAGAAACAATGACATTTTTATGTGCCTTTCTGGGACTGACCAAAACAGGCGATAAGAAACAGACAGCTATTAACGGAAAAACCCACATAGAATAAATACTAAAATGTAAATCTGGTTCAGATCAATAAAATAAACAGTAAAAATAATTTCATCTCAAATAACGTATTCAAGCAACCGCCCTGTTTGACGTTGCTTCGAGTAAACTTTCTACAATTAAATTTGCACAAAAAACTGTCATGCAGGATAATTTAATCTACTGTATAAATAGGATAATACAATTAGAAAAGATTTAAATTTAAATGAATGCATCAAAACGTAAAATAAATACATCCCAAAATTAGTAATACATATAAAATAATACTTTTAAAAAGAACTTAAAACTTCCACAATGATAATTTCTGCTTTAACAGATTAATGTACACAATATTTCATGATAAAGAGATTTTTTAGTAGAAATTTAGAACATACAACAAATATGATAAATAATTGTAACAATATTGCATTTAAGTAATATACAATAACCGCCATTAAAATAAGATGCTGAGCGGTCAAGCAAAAATTTTGTGACAGTATTAAATATTGTCAGGTACAAACAATCGCAAATTTAATGATAACATCTGTGCTTATTCAGTTGCCGAACATTATTTACTATGAGAGAGCTTTTATTTCCACAAATTACTACTTGCGAAATAAAATCAACATAAATTACATTATTAAGGGTATAATATGTACAAAAAAAAATAAACAGCAATAAACAAAAGGTGCTCCCTTTCCCGTTAGGTACACATCACATTGAATTTTGTTAGTAAGAAATTTTTACTAGTTACATGCAAAAATTTTTGCTAATAAAAACCACCACTTTTAATTATGTTTAAAGTATTTAAATTCTGCAAATGGAAAATCAGCACTTCCATTGAAAAAGAGAAAATGCCTTGCCGATTCAGAGCAATATTATCAATTTCAAATTTATTTCAATTATGAACTCCATTGAAAAATAAAAACAATCATTTTAGCGTAAGAAGTTAAAATTCAAAAAAAGTATATTTTAAACATAAATAAAATAAATACAATGGCAAAAGTCACTGCTCCAAGTTTCAGAATTGAACTGCGTGAATTCAAAATATGAGCATCTTTTTTATATTTCTGGCTCATAAACGCCAAATTTGCAGCTTTATCATCCAAAACTAAAACAATTTATGGCTTTAAAAACTAAACTAAAAGATACACAGACACATATATGTTATGTATAAATTGTAAAACAAACTGTTCAAAGCTTCTCCACGATGTATGACTTCTTCAATATTTTGCACCATAATTCGTTGCACATCTTGCAACTCGGTATGCACTGCCGATAAATGATGCCTATTTCTGTAGTCGACATACTTGCGTTTCACATTTTGAATAACTGAGTCTAAAAGAAAAAATTATTAACAAGAAAACGTGACAATAAACAATGGCATACCAAATTCAATAAAATGATACGGTCTGGTTACAGATTCAATTCGACTAGCATTTCCAGCGCAAAATTCACGAGCCAATTCTTCAAGATAAGCAAACGCTATATTCCTGGACATCGCTGCATCGCAGAGGCACAGGTAGCAAACATTCTTATCAATAATATAGCTAAAATAGTTCTACAGAAATAACACAACAACATAAACGAACGCCGGTATTTGAATGAAAATAATACAAACTACAATAATTGAAGCTATAAAAAATTTTTGTATTACTGAAAGTAGTAATTTCCAGTTTCCAGACTACATTGCTTTGGTGACTGGTCATTCAATTTCCGAAAGAGCATTTTCGCCTGACTTGTAAATTTCGAAATTCCAATGTCAGACTAAAAATTCAAAAGTCTATCATTAACTAGGGCAAGAAGTCGCAAATCAATAAAAACAACTCAACATTTCGCAGAAGATAAAATTCAATGGAAGTCATAACATAAGTTGAAATGCAAGAACATGCTTACATGGAATTTGAAAAAATATCATGCATAAAACAGTAAAATATAATATTAATTTTAAAAAATATTATCTGCTTAAAAGTAAAACTGAAATAAATTTATGGATATTTTTTTAATTAAAATTCAACAACAAATGTACAACCAGAAACAGATTTTGCAAATTCAAATGATTCAAATTACCTGTTCATCACCTTCAATAGATGTAGCCAACGGTAGTCCATCCCGAACACGCGCAATTAATGTCATGTGAATCATGATGCCTCTTTACCTCCGAGTTTCGTCATCGAAAAAATGTATAAAATACCGTACACAAATGACACTCATGTTTATCCAATAAATACTGTAAAGAATACATGGATGACTCATCAAATTTAAACAATTTTCAAATAACAACTTGTCAAATTGTTAACAGCATTATGAATTCATTTTTTTAATACTTCAAGCTCATGAAATGAAATATATAACTTAAATAAATGCAATTAATTGTTATGATTATCGAAACAAAAATAGTTATTATTAAAACTTCTCATTTGATCGTTCGATTAATATATCTCATTAAATGTTTAAAACAAAAAAATAAGAACATGCATTTAAAATCATCATTTACTTCACTTTTATAAATGAACAATTACGTAAATTGTAAGAATATTTTCTTCACAGATACTGATGAAATTGAACTTCTACGCTACTAATAAATCAAAGATCTTCTTTAACAGAAAAAGATGCACCGCAAGAGCATCCTGTATCAGCATTTGGATTCTTCACCACTCGAAAAGTAGAACGAATCATCTCTTCGTGATAATCAATAGTTGCGCCATCCATGAAACTTAACGACAAATCATCTACAATTACTTTCGCTCCGTCCTTTTCAAAAAGGTGATCTTCTTCAGAATTCACAGTATCCACCAAATTAAATTTGTATTCATATCCAGCGCAGCCCCCGCTGTCAACAATCACTCTCAAGTATTCATTCGGAGATGCTATTTTTTTTAAACGTTCAACACATCTATCCGAAATGATAACAGAACGCTTGGCTTGAGCTATTCCAGAGTAGGCATACCTGAGCACTGGACGACCCAGCGTTGCAAATATGCAAGTCGTGAAAATCATAAGCAACAAACAATGGTGTACTTTACAATTTCGCTGAAAGTATATTCAACAGTTTCTCAAAAAGAAAAATAATAATTAGAAATACTGAAATATCACAAATAAAATGTTCTGTCTAGAAACCAGTGCCAAAACACATTCGAATTGGAGAACAAACATTTTAATTGTCATATTTTAATTCAATTAAAATACTGTCATGCGTCATGAATTGCTATGCTCTGAGTTAGGGATTCTTTGTGAGATGATGGAGATATGTTAAGACCAATTAGTGTTGCATCGGCTTCTAACAGTGTCAAGTCTTTGTCAGTGCCCAAAAATCTGCTCGACAGTTCAAGATCATGCAACCTTATAAGCACCTCTGTTCCTGTTCGATACTTTCTGAAACTTGCAACTCAAGCTTAACAATAATTCAACAACTGCTTTCTTACTCGCTATCTTGTTTCGGTGTTTTGCAAACGCATTCAAATTTTCCACCAAAATCAATGTACAAATCGTCATTGACAACTTGCGTAATTCGTCCTACCACCAATTTACCGTCTGCTTGGCCAAGTGAAACAAATTTCGACTGTCGAAACAAAGTGGGAAATGAACTTTCGGCAGGCAATTCCACTTCCACTTCCTTCAGGCGTTCTTTCAAAAAACGGTCCAGGTTCAAAGAAAATTTTTCCTTTTCTGAACAAAGTTGTCTGCTATTAGTAACTGAAACGGGCACTGAAGATAATTTGCAAATGCCTGCTCGCACGATCGACTTGTACGAAAAAATGTTCCTAAAAATCATCTCATTACAATCATAAACAACAATATGAAAAATGATGATTAGGTATCTTTTATACTGTAGGTGCAGCATATATAACTAAATTTTAATTTGTTTATTTATTAATAAACCGGATGTATTTCGATTTAATTTTTTTTTTCAACAATTTACAGTAGAATTCAAAAGTATTTAAATTGTATCATTTAATTTCAAAATTTCCTATTATTCTTTACCGCGTTGCATTAAAAACATTGAAACATCTTTTATAAAATGCATTTTCAACTGTCATAGATGTATTTTAATTTTGTACATTTGAATTTACTACTTGATGAAGAACTTCAATTGTACATACACGTATACATTTAATCACGACTATGGTCTTTTGAACAATATTGTACTATCGATATGTACAACTGATTTCTGAGAATTTTGTTAATTTTTTTTTTTTTGTTTGAAATATAATTTTATTTTCATTAAAAAATGGCTCATTTCGAACAAATTTATTATCATTATCTTGTTTAATTTGCGAATAATGTACGGAATGGAATGTTTGAAATTCACTCCTGTCATTTGAGCACGTGTTGTGGAAAAACAACGCGGCAAAGCATCTGTCAGCGCTTGTGTTCTGTGTGTTCAATGATGTTTTCTGATGATAAAATTTTATCCAGACTTGTAGAAGAAAACAACAAACAAGTGCCATTATGTTCGTTTCGACATTTCTCTGATATCCATCGTTAATTTAAATCACAGAGAAAATTTGAAAAGTTCAAATTCAACCAACTTCATTTACTACTACTTCAACATGACGACAAATAAAGCCAAACATAAATATCCGACCAAAAAAACAACCATTTTTATTTAAATTTCCGTAGAAAAATCTTGCCCGTTATTGATGAAATGTTGTCTTATTGAATGTTGTTGTTGTAAAATCAATTCCCGTCAAAAATCAACAAAATGTAAAATGAAAATGTCAACAAAACCGAATTTAAGAAGTTTATAATAAAAATAGATTGGTATCGAATTTTTGAAAATAGATTAAAAAAGTTTCGTGCAGAATCACATTTTGAAAAAGAAAACTTATTTTTTATGCTTCTTCATCATGTTTCAACAAAAGTAGTAGAATAGAGATGGAATAGAGATATATAGATGACCTTTGAAAATAAATAAAAGCAATAAAGTACGCACATAAATAAATGCGTGCTACATAATAATAATTTTTTAACAACCAGCCAGCTTGAGTTGAGCCTGCTTCAGCTTGTCAAATCACTTGCCTGCCACTTGTTGTTCCAAGCTAATCGACTAGGTCAAGCAGAATGTTGATGAGAAAAATATTTTTTGTTCCAGAGAGCAATTATTAAACCAAAAAAAAAAAAAACAAGAAAACAACAAACAAACAATATTGATTGTATTAAATAAATTTAATTTAAATTTGCCTCTGATCTCATAGCAGTACTGAATTGGTAGATTGAATTGAATTTTTAGGGTCCAGTCGACACCATTGGAGTCGCATGGCCGCTTTTGTGGACAATGCAGCACAAAGAAACAACAACAAAGCACTACCGATTAACAAATAATATGCCCAGCCGATTGTGCATTCGGCTAAAATAAGAAATTAAAAAATAAATAAATAAATCAGATTATACATCAGAAGAGAAAGAAATACTTACATATAAAATACGGGCTTGCATTTCTTCCGCATGCTTCTTTCGTTTCCTTGTTGCCCCAACCCAACGGATAAAGTAAACAGCCAACGCAAATCAGTATCGCTGAAGTGAGAGTGAAAGTACATACATGATAAAGTATATATATATTTTTTTTTTTCAAAAAATGCGAAGTTCATATATATATATAGAATATGCTTACCGGATAGCATTTGAAAAATGCCAATCATACGTGCGCTGGTTCGCGTGACAACGTCTCGGGTACAGTATGCTGGCAGGGCTATGAACGCCATCAGCAAAGCTAAAGCGGTGCCTGTGCCGACGACAACAGTGGTAATTTTCCACCACAACGTTGGAATGTCTTCAAATGAAGCATAACGTCCACACTGGAGTACAATCTGTTGACGCCATCCGGCAGTTGGATGTTGGTGGTCGTTGGTGTTGTATGAGGGCAGTGCCGATGGATAATTGCAACGACGAAACGAGCTGAACGATGTAGATTCTGTACGATCGTGCAAAGTCAAATATCCGCACAACCAATACGGCATGTAGAAAGCAACCGCAGCAGTGGCAGCAGTAGCCAGTGACAACAACGACCACGCATGACCAACAGTGGTCAGACTGGTTGTCATCAAAATTGTAGTAAATTTGTTTGTTTGAAATTAAAAAATAAATTTGATATAATTTTTTGAAATTTCCAAATATTAATATTAATTGATTACAATTATCGATTAATTGAGATGACAAGTGAAGGTTTTGGAATTGTTAGAAGCCCAATTTCTTGAGCTAACAATAAGCAATTGAATGTCGTGATTGGGAGAAAAGAAAAAGCCCGGCGTTGTGTTTGCTGCCGCTGTTTGCTTGCTGTCAAGCAAACGGCTCCAAAATGTTAGCTTGAATGAAACTCACTCTCTCTTTCTCTCTCACTCTTTCTGTTCATCAATGGCAGCAACCAGTCACCGACCGCGTGCCAGTTGATTGACTGAAAACCAATGCTACTACTGCATTAAGGCACCCGAAAGACCCAGTTATTGATTATAATAAACACACATATACCAAATAATTATTCATCATTTTGCATTTTGTTCATTACAACTTTAAAAAAGTATTTTTTTTTAAATTTCTACACTGAAATTGAAACATTTTCGATATATAAAATTTAAATAAAACTTTTACCATCATCACAAATTCACAAACAACACTTTCCTTTACAAATATATTCAATTTCACAAATTTATCATTTTATATTAAACAAAATTTACCCTTTTTCTTTCACTGCAGCCTGAGTTTTTTATATGCAAAAACTTTCAATTCACCGCGTAATATTTTGTAAAACACTGCACCAACTGTGGTGATTAATCATTACAGTAAAAGAAACTGAAAAGCAGTATTATATAATGCTGCAATTTTTATTTAATCACACTTCATCAACCAAGTCTGCATTATATATATATATATCCCTCAATTGCGATTACCAGAAATTCGATCATATAATTAAAATTAAAAATCAATCTATCTATCTATCTATAATTACTTTTCTGTAATTTCTTTTTTATCATTTTTCCAAAAATTATTCACCACTACAGTATACTACTTGTGAGGGAAAAAATTTTTTCCATTTGGCTCACAATAATTAAATAATTAATTGATTAAGGAAGAGATTATATATGTTGCTGCTAAATTCAAAAATCACCATCGCACAAACCAATTTTCTACAAAAAAAAAAGAAAAACGAATCCATCTTACTGTTACAGTGAGAAAAAAGAAACAATTAGGCATATTGTACAAACTTACGGTGCACGTTTTGGAAGTAAAAAGTTCTTCTTTCAGATAATTCATTAGCTTGTTCATCAAAGATCTCACATTTGCATAACACTGAAAAAAAATTAATTGAAAATATAACGAATAAACGTGAATAAATTTGACGAGTGTACATATATATATATATATATATAGAGTAAGGAAAAAACTTTTCAACGCTGAAATTTATAATGAACAGAAAATATATTTAATAAATAAATAAATAATTATATACCTCGTGCCTTTTGATGAACGACATCGATTCACAGCCACGAATCAATTCAGTGCTCAACTGATCCTCAAATTCAAGTTCCTCTATATCATCCATAATATAGTCTGCCATCAGTTCGCAGGATTCGCAAGTCAGACGACGTCTTTGATTTGGGGTCATTTTCATAAGTTCTCGGCCTGAATGAAAATGGAAAAACTTTTACCACACCCTTTTTTTCCCAATCAAACTGACCAGACGTTCAGATGTTGGTTGATTGGAAATCAATTTTACAAAAAAAAAAAGAGAAATTACGTTCGGATATGGTGCACAAATGAAGACGATCGCATGCTTCAGTTGGATTGAAGTTGTTCAAAATGCTCTGAATGAACACTTTGAAGTAGATTTTCATAAAATCTGAACACTGGGCACTCCAATCGCTGGAAAAGTGATTGCACATCTCAATCACCTCATTTGTAAGGGCATCCTTGATAAAAACAAAATGAAAAAGTTTTTTTTTTCTTTTTAATACATTTATTAAACATTTAATTATACCAAATAGTGTCGGCTGAAGTAGTCGACGTACATTTTTGTGCCATACTTGCACAATACGCATACTGCCGGAATTCCGTAAGATGTTTTCACTGCACTTATAGATTCTTGACGTGGATAAGAAGCCTATTATTATTTTTTTCAAAAAAATAAAGCAAGTTTTTAAAATATCAACTTTTGCATATTGTAATAAATAAACATGCAAACAAAACAGATATATATATATATATATATATATATATATATACCTCTGTATCTGTATTCAATACCACTCCATATGGAAACAATGGCGTTCGTTCAATTTCGTTTGCACCACTGCAGAAGCCGATTTTCTGGCAAACTGGTTTCGGGTTGCTCTGGAATATTTGAAAAATTAATAATATACAAACACATTTGTAAATAATATTTTCATTTCAAGTACCAAATAATCTAGAAGATCTTGAAACAACGTTGGTGCATAGTTGTCAATAGCAGTTTCACACTGAAATATATGAGAATAATAATTTTAAGAAAAATGAAAAAATTTTCTCTTCGAAATGTAATAAAATATTTTTTAAAGAAGAAAAATTACCTCCTCTTTAACTTGCGGAATTATACGACAAATGCCTTTCGCAGTTTGAATAAGCTGTCTCTAAAAATAAACACAACAACAACAATAATAATAAATTTAAAATGATAACAATCATAATTATCAAATGATACATTTTTCAGTGAAATCATTCATTTTCTTGCAGAACTTTACAACTAGTCTTCCAATAAATATTTTCAAAGAACAAATATATTCAATAAAAAAAAAGTAACAAATATTTAAATTTTAATAATTATTTTTAAATTGCTTACTTGATATTCTTCGTCACTTAATATTGATGCCGCTTCATTTGTCAAGAACAAGCATTCATCACACAGAACGTCCACTGATTTGAATGGGTTGCGTATGACCTAAAATAGCTCAAAGTTTTTCATTTGAACAAACCACAAACAGATAGGTATATATATATATATATGTCGTCTTCATACTCCCTTTTCAAGTCGTCGACTGCGCATCTCTACGAATAAAATTCTGAAACACAACGGGATTTCTTTGTTAGTGCAGAAATACATTTTGCGACAAACACTCTCAGGATTTTCCTATAAAAAAATACTATCATTTCAAAATTATAAAAAAAAAATATATATAATATCATTCACCAAAGATTCTTTCATATTTTCCAATATCAAATCCAATCCTTCCACAGCTGCTTCGCACTGAAATTGAATGAAAGAGAAATATTTTTTAAATTTAATACAAAAAATACAAAATCATCTTCCAATTGTAATCACAATGCCTACCTCTGCAATACGTTGAGTAGCTGCCATGCATGCAGCTTTCAATAATTTTTTCAGTTGTGCCTTAATTGAACAAAATGGAAGTGACAAATGAAGAAGCTTAGCAATTTTGTTCAAAGCTTTTCTTTAAACATACCAACTTTTCTGGATCGTTGATAATATCTCTCAGTTCAATGATATAAGATTTGCACAATTCGCAGGTGTGGTTGTTTCCATGAGATACCGGAGGCAATTTCCACGACAATTCCTGAAATAAAATGATTAAATTTAAATTAAAAAATAAAAACAAAACAACAAACACAGACATCCGGTAACATTTCAACTGTGATTCCATCAGTGATCTTGTTGTCAAGTGGACGACCAATTTTCGGGATAGAATTCGTTTCCAACATCAACTTCTTAGTTCTGTACCAATCTGGATCCGCTTTCTCTTCTGTAATCACAATTCCATTCGTTGCTAATAATAAGATTTTACAAATTTTTTTTTTTTTGATAATAATGAACAAAATTAAAAATGCCATGTCGTTACCAGAAATGCTGACAAATAAAATTACAGCAACAATGTTGAAATAATGCATGTCGAGAGAAAGCAACTTGCCGAGAAATGTTCTAAAATGCAGCAAGTGACGACAATGTTGAAGAAGAGGAAGAAGCTGAAGTAGAAGCAGAAGAAGCAATAGCAGAAGAGCAGCAGGAACAAACAGAAGAAAGTGACTGCGGCAAGTAGAAAATGAAGACCAAGTCCATGAACAGAATAATAATAATAAAAATATTGCTGCCACTGCTGCTGCTGCTGCTGCTGCTGCTGCTGGTGGTGGTGATTAAGTTTTTCACTAATTTATAATAAATATCAAACGTCAACAACTGTTGTCGACTTGAACAACGACAGCAAATTCGAAGGCTAGCAGTTGTGGTGCTCACGTGACAGCCACAAGATCCAAGCAACGGTGCCGGCTCTTTGTGCTTCTATCAATCTACTATACATGTATAATTTTTTCCCTTTTGATCCTTGATTAAAACCTTCTGCAGCTATTTCGACAGCAACAGCTGCTGCTGAATCAACTGCAACAGCAATCACCAACAGAAGTTGACTGTATATTATTTCGGTGCTGAAAATAGCCGAAATTTATTGGCCCGCTCCAACCAGAAGCTTATCAAAATTGCAGATCTCACTGACAAACGCAAAAATGTGAATTTATTGCATCGCCTGATAGCACCGCTGTTTTTGCAATTGCTGTGATTCAAAATTAGAAAAACGAGTTTCAAGAAGAATAATTTCATCATCAACATCATCAGCATCCTCATCATCAGCATCTTTACTCTTCTTCTCATCTTCAACCATTTCAAAATGGAAAAAACTTGAAATTTTCAAAGCAAAAATACTAATGCATTAAACAAACTTTTTTTTAATATAAAAAAGCACCAATTCCTACTGAGCATGTTTGAACAAAAACATTTTCTCAAAGTCATCTTTCTTCTTTCGTGAAATATAACATTACAAATCAGGAAGTAGTGAAACAGATGAGACAAAAAATTCTTTAGGAAGAATTTAAGTAACTTATAAGCATAAACAAAACAGATCTTGTTCTTATAATTTTCAAATAATGCATAACTAAATCATAAAACTGTTCATTGAAAAGTATCCGCATACTTGCATACTACTCGCAATAGCTGAAAATGATCATCGCAACAATTTAACAATCGTTATTAATAATTAAACTGAAAACCCCCGCCAGTGCAAGAATATAAACCTACCAGAAATCAATGGAATTTAGTCTTAAAATTTTAATCACCAGTATTAGCCACCACATCATTTAATTTAACATAAAAACAAAAAATAGTCTGAAATCTACAAAACTTTGTCTGCATAAAGAAACAAAGAAGCAATACTATACTATCAAAATAGGCTACGATTCAACGACGATGCTATTTAAAGATTACTTGCGGTTTATATCAAAACATAAATGATGTCATTTCTGCTAAAAACTACATTCAATAATGTATTAAAACAGTTCGCCATTACGCTCATACAAAATTATGCTAAGTAGCCTAAGTGTAATAATAAAAGAAACAAAACTCTCAGAATGCCTCAAAATTTCTGCAAGGGTATAATACCTAAAGCTAACTTTGAGAACAACATGTCAGACCGAACTGTGCTGAACTTTACAAATATCTTATAATAATTCAACAATGTTACTGTTATTACCAAATAATTTTATGTAAATTTTATGCAATCTAAAAGAATGATATGATCAGAACTTGCAAGAACAGTTTGTAAAATAATCATATTAAAAAGAAAGTTAACAAATAAACTGCAAAATATCATAATTGCATGCATGTAAGTAATTGCTGTACGTATGACTTACCAAGTAATACGTTGATCACAAACTTTTTCACACAATACGCCATAATGATGTTTATTTAATAGTTGTAAACAGTAATCAATTAATAACTGCTTCGACTGAATCGTTGGTCAATTGTAGCCCTAATGATAACAAAGCACATTAATAAAAATTAATTAAATAACTTCTTAGTCATTTATCCAGTAAGTTCTTATAATTCCACTTTATACAAATCATAACTGCACAGATTTTAATACAAAACTGATAAGTGAAATTGTTTAGCTTTAAAAATCATTAATTCAGTACTTATTCCACTAAAAATTTCAACTTCAAATTGAGAAAGCTACTTTTGAAATCAATACAATATAGAATAATAGATTACATACTCTCCCCATACCTAACCAGACAAAACTGCTTTATTCACCACACTTTCAAGCATACTTTTTCCAAATTTTATTCATACATAATTCCCAGGAAATAAATTTTGGACTTTAATTAAAAATAAAAAACAAATGAATATTCTACATTTCTCTCAGTGTTAACGCTTTCAATTATTTAAATAATTTATCCTGCTATAATACTAACAAAATGTTTCAAATATGTTGCTATTTCATCAAATTTTCAATGACATTCTGATAGCTTATCAACAGTTTTTGTTTAAACGTTGACTTCAACCGTATTTGATAAAAGTTTAACACTAAATGTCTTAATGAAGTATAATGAATAATTTGCCTAGTCTTAATAAAACGTAATCTGCAGTTATAAAAGTACCAATTGTTGGAGATGAAACTTTAAAAACAGAGCAACAAAAATCTCAGTCTATGCATGATTACTTACCTATTTGATAATTGTTTCAAGCCGCGACGTTAAGAAACATTAATTCGACAGTCAATCGATGAATAAAAAATTATATAAACATCTTATATCATGATTTCCGGGTAATTTTCTTCTCCGATCATTTGGCAAAACATTCGACTCCCAAATGCTTTTTTTCTGAAATAGTATTTCCAATAAATACAATGTTTTCAGTAATAAAGCATATTGGATATTACGTAAAATTAAATGCAAAGTGTTTTTGCTTGAATTTGCCGTTTGACTGTATACTTGAATTTCAAATGAGCAGATCAAGAAAAATAATAATTGATTTCGCCCTATGACAATCAGAACAGAAGAAGCTCTTTGAGAAATGGATCAAGAAATTAGCAAACATCACAATGATGCATAATGATACAATAATGACGAACAGTACTGTCTTAGTATGTTCAATCTTTTATATTTTGTAATATATACTGTGCAATTACTAAAAAACGGATTCCAAATCATCATTTATATATCAAAGTGAATTACAAACAAAATATGTCTATTCGTTATCAGCTTTGTCAAATCATTCATAACTAAGCTGCCAGCTGTTGGCTGTCTCTATACTGTACATGCCTAATGCATGAATCGGATTAGCAATGCTAAGTTAGGAATAAATCAAAAATTGCTCAAAATTTCAAAATAAATGTAATTTTAATCAAAATTTATGATACTACCTGAAACCGTAAATGTGACATGCAGGTTCAATTACAACAGCGCGCAACGATTACGCAATATTGTATTATGCAATTCAAATGTAGTTAATTATAAAATAAAATCAGTTCGAGAAAGATGCTAAATATTAATAGTAAAATTTTACTATTTATGTTATTATGATTAATTTTTATTACTCCTTTTCATGTATGAGACAAACATTTACAAACTGTCGGAATGGCATGCAGTTTTGCTTAAATGAGTGAATGAATGAATTAATTAAAATATTTTAATGTTTTTAAATAACCGTTTATAATTTTACTTCAATAGCACTTGAATTTTTAAACAATAAACAAAACAATAGTCACGTTTGAACGTCAAAAGAGACCCCACCGAATAATTCAAAAATGTCTTTATTTGTCTTAAAATTTTAACCATTTTTTTTACCGAACAGAAAAAATTTTTTAAAATCAAGTTATTTGAAGTTATTAAAATGATAAAAAAAACTATTTTCCATTGTAAAATAATTTTATCTACACGAATGTTGTAGGCAGTTTTTCCGGAAAAATCGGTGCCGCAAATGCGCATAGTGTTGATTCAGATTTACTTGATGATTTCTTATTTTTTTCTCGTTTAATTCACTTGAAAAATGAATATTTAAATGAACTGATCTACATGTGTTGCTAATTATGTGCAATCGTTGATCACGCTAATTTCTGCTTTGATTGTTCAAGAATTCCCTGAACAGTTGACTTCAATATTTTAAAAACATTAAAATTTTTATCAAAAAAATTCAAATTACAAAAAGTATTAAATTTTGCTCACACAAATAGCAACAGGGATAAAACTTGAAAATCATTTACTCTATCTTCGGCTTTTATTGTTAACTGGTACCGAACTTGTCACGTGCCGCTTTTAAGAACTTCTTTATTGTGATTTTGAATTTCTGCGATCATAAATTTTGACTTATATATCTGCCAAGCTAAGACGATGAAGGTATTTCCATTTTTGTTTATACTATTTTTTTAACAGTCTGAATTTTTTATACAACAGTAACTTTTTAGCTCTTTTTCTTCATCTTCTTTTTCATTTTAATTTTTATTTTATAAACTATTTTTTCAATATCGTATTATTCGTTAGGTAAAAAGAGCAAAAGCATATGTCAGCTAAGAGAAATTTTTTTTGTTTTTGTACAGTATGATCAAATTTTGTTTTGTTAAATTGCCCTAGTCATGAATATAATTACAATACATGAATTGTTAACTTTTTAAAGATTTTCAGTTTTAAAATTGATTATGCTTCAACTTGATGAAGAGTTAACAGTTAGGTCACGGTTGTTGTTATACAATTTCGCGGTTGTAGAAAATTTAAGCTTTTCTTTCTTTCTGAATTTTACATATTTCACCGCTAATATCAAGGCTCGTGTGATTCAGTTCACTCGTGTACAGTTGAATTTCCCAGTCAATATTTCCTACATTACTGTGTAGATATTGAACAGATATTGAACATTTAGCAAATGGCGAACAAGAACAACATTTCAACGCAAGACGCGAACAAAGATGAAGATGAAGTGTGCCAGAGATGCTGTACGAATATATGTAAAAAGATGAATTCAAACTCAGCCAGTGGAAAAGAAATGACGAATTGGAAAATGCAAGCAAAAAATACTCTACAGATGTACCGAATTCAATGGAAAGCGTTGCAAATTTCATTTCATTTCATTATCTAATATTTAAGGAAACTGAAGGAAGTGCAAATGCTGCAGGATCAAAATGAAAAATTGAAAATTAAAATTAAAGAAATGGACAACATGAACAATGGACAACCAGAAGCTGTAGATTTGCATGGCGGTAAGAACGATTGTAGAGGATTGGTTGAAAGTGACCATAACCAAGCTATGGTTCTTCCTTCGCCACAAAGGTAAGTGTCGGTCGTTACATATATTTGATCTAAATCTACTTATAAGTTCAAATTCAGTGAATGCAAGAAGGAAAGTAAACCGAAGACCAAACTGCCAACAACAGTTACAGATTTGCAAATGGAGGTAACAGTGTCATCACATTTAAATACATTTATGATGAATCACTTTGATAATTACTATCAACTAAATGGCAGTTTCTTTATTCTTTTAGATTTTGAAATTGAGAAAAGTATTCGCGATGCTTCCAGTATGGGAAACTTTAGAAGAGTGTGTGGAGAACTTTGAATTTATTTTGCGCAAAGAACTGAGGTACCAAAGTGTGAAATATCTACCGATTGATGCTAAGTTCAAGTTGTATGATTTAAAATTGTTTCAGCCCAGAATGTAATGAAGTGGTTAATGCACCTGAAGTACACGAAAATAAATTACAATGGATAGAACTGTACAATACATTGACTAATCAAAGACTCCTAATAAAGGTGTGAAAAATGATTCTTCTCATAGCACAGTCAGTGATCAGTGAACACTTTTAGCATACAATTTTGAGCCAGCAAAATTTAATCAAGGATGGTGAAATTATCTTGAACTTGCCCATGCCAGCATCACTGAAGTTCCACCCGTTACCTAAACCAGCATTCCTAGCACATTTAGAATGTAAAGAAGAGTTGGAGCTTATGGCATACTTAGATAAATTTCCACTTCCCGAAGCTTTTGCAAAAATTAGCTTAAACAACAACAACAACAATAGCAATCAATAACTGAAATTTGAACAACTACTAACTGTGCAACAAGTGACGAAGTAAGCCTATTGTCATGTATGATGGGAAAAAGTTAACATTCATTGTTTGTTTCAGGAAGTTGGCAAAGATCTTATTTATTTATTTACGCGTGAAAGGAAGAAAAAATTAAAACTAGTGGAATTTAGTGGTAGAATAATTTTTTTTAAATCGCCAATACTTACATTGAATATGATGAATATTTTATAGTAAAATAAATGATGTTCAGGAAATTGTTTGTAAATTTTCGTTCAAAGAATCGAACCGCGCATTTTAATATTTTACAAATTTCATCATTTAGCTAAAAAATTGCATTATCCAAAGGTGCTGCAATGATGCTGAAAAATAAAAAAAAATCAATGCAATATATTAATGAAAATTCATCGAAATGTACAACAAAAAATATTACGTTTAACGTCACTATAATTTTGATTAAAAAAAAATATTGCCCGTATAAAAAAGGTTTTTAAAAAATGCTCATTTGCACAAACAATACATACCACAAGTGTTGTTGTACACGTCATTTGGGCAAGTCGCGCTGATTTGAACAGCATCTCTGAGCTTCTTCTCTACATGCTTCATCATCACTATCATTGAGCGAAATATTTCAAAAAAAAAAAAAACAATCGTTTAAGTTCAAATGTTCTTGAAAAACCTAATCAGATTATACTGTAATAATTGCAAGCAGTTTACGAATACTTTTATATAGTGTTTTTGAAAAATAAAATTCATCTTACTTTCGAAATATAGAAAAACCTATAAGCAAGCAGCAACTGATTTCACAGAGTATATCAGAAGTAAACTAAAAATGACAATGCAACACATGATGAAAAAGCTACTGTTGGGCATTTTTAATAAGCTGAAATTTTCTCTACATAAACAGAAAAATATAAGTGAAAAAAATATATACAATACATATACTGTGGAAGTTCTGCATTTGTTTTGCCGTGCTAAAATTTTGACAAAAATTGAACACAAAATAAAACAATATTCAATATTGAAATTTACAATCTTTAAATCTTTCAAAATCATACCGCAAATTGTTGAATTCAAGATACAACCGTTGATTATAAATGATACAGCATTTTGCATAAATTATAAAAACATTTCAGCAAACTACAGATCATAATATACGATCACCAGTAAACTACAAACACACTGTGATGTGCAATCTTCAATAATCAATAAATTTATGAGCACCAAAATCAACTGGATAAAGATCGGCGTGTACCTATAAAAGGTGGCTTTGAGAAAACTTTACTTTTTAAGCGAAATTTATATTCATCACATTTACCAGCAACATCTTCGACATCATGAAAACAAGTTTGAAAAAGTTTCTGAAAAATATTCCAATTATACTTTTCAATATTAATAATGCAAATCATTTATCTAGACACGGAGAGCGATGATAAGATATATAATATACTTTAACAAAAATGTTAAAGTGATTTTAGAGTAATGGTTTTTGTACAAAAATGATAAATTCACTCACTTTTGAGAAAAAAATACAAATTGGACTAAGTAAAGACCAGCAAGCAAAAAGGAGGTACGCAATTCACATTTTAAACACGTTGGTATATGGATTTTGCAAAAGGGCCGGCGCTTGATTCACTTCTGGCAGGCCAGTGATCAGCTAAATAGAAACAATTTAAAACTTCTTCAACAATAATAAAGAATTAGCATATTAAAGAAAGGGTATACATTCGACGGCCCAGGCTGAGTAGGTGCGAAAATAGAAGGTGCCATGTAATGGTATGGATGCATCAGAGGCACAGATGCTGGATTTCCAGGAGAGAACTGTAATTTTTTCAAATAATTATTCAAACGTTTCATCAACTCTAGTAAATATTACAATAGCAGAAAAAACAAAATTAACATACCTGTACTTGACCGAACAGAGCACTGTTCATGTCGACTGGATTGTAATTCCACATTCCCTGATTAATGAAAGATGAATTTGGCGTCATCTGAAACATGACAAGAAAGCAAATAAAATTTGAATCCAAAAACCAATTGTACAATCACTTACGAGCGGATAATTTTGTTGATTAACCGAAAACTGAGAAGGTGTGGCCAAAGATTCTGTCAGTTCATAAGGAGCATTCTGAAAATGTAACCATTGTTAAACTAAACTGTCAAAAATGAAATACCAATGCAAAAACCTACCAAGGAAATTGAATATGTATTTTCACGAATCTCGAAACCTACCGATTCTGGTTTTCTAATCGGATAATAAGTTAAGGCAATATTTTCCTAAAAATAATATACAATTAATAAAAGCCATGCAGCAGAGTTTTCAATTGGTTGAATTGCTTTCTAAAAGCTCTATTTTTGAGTTTCAAAACAATAAAATACATCAAATAATTATTATTATTAATAATCTTACATCTTCGTTTCCCTCATTTTCACATTCTGTCATCTGCTTGAAAATTTTCTTCGCCCTTATCGCTGCCTAAATTTAAATAAAAAAGAAAATAATTATTATATATATATTTTTTTTCCACTTCCGGTTCAATGTAAAAATTTACCTCGGCAAGCAATTTTCGCTTCTTTCGATCGCTCAGTTCTTCAGGATAATACTTCCGTGGCATTTTCGACGCTGGCGTCGTATCGGATATCTAAAAAGATTGTAATAAATCGTTACGTGAAACCAGTCGAACGCTTGTCATGAAAAAACCAAATTTAAAAATTTTGATTCTCGCAACCAAAATATTATTTATTTATTCGTTGAATTTTCATTAAAAAAAACATATTACACATACTTTCATGGTTCTTTTTTCAGATTTCGCTTTCTTCTTCTTTTTGTCTGATAATTTTGGCGGTGGAGATTCGGCTTCTTTCACAACAGCAACAGGCTTCATCTGTACAAAAAAAAGCGCAACAATCATCTGCTCCTACGCTCAAAATAGCACTTTCATCAAACAAACAATTTTCAAATATTTAAAATTACTATCAAAGTATATTTGATGAGCATAAATAATTGCAGAACAACAAAAAAAACATATGCATATGCCTCCTCTATTAAACTAATAATAATAAATTATATACCATTAACTTGTTTGGAAACAGTGTGATTAACTTTTCAACTACTTTTCTGAATTTTGTTCTTTTCAATATTTTTCACTTTCATCTCAAATATTTATCTGAATACAAATAGAAAAAGAGAAAAAAAAGAGAGAGAGAGAGAGCATTGTTACTTTTTCACTGATCAATCATCAGTTGAAATTTTACATCTGTCTGATTATGCAAACGATGACGTGGTATGTTCATTCATTCATTAATTCATTGCATATTCGCTTGACAACGGCAACTTCAACTTACCATGACGCTTGACCGTTTCACGTTGAACGGAGGACATATCAAGCTCAGCTTGTTCAACGTTATTTCAGCGTCCATGTTCTCACTTCGCCCGTTTATTAACTCGGCATTCAAATTTTTAACATCCTAAAATTAATTAATTAATTAATTAACTAATTTTTGAACAATAATTTTACAACAACAATATATTCAATTGTAGCAAACTTAATTATTTTTATCAAAATATTAACCAACTACAGTAGCCGATGATTTGAAAAAAAACGGTAAAATAAATAATAAGAACATTACCAGATGTACAGAGTATTCAGCGTGCTGAATATCGTATACATACAGTTGCTTTCGCTTGGACATTTTCGATTTCGCCATTGCAAAGTAGCTATTCCATTCATACTGCTGAAAATGAATAATTTCACACAAGCCACCAAACATAATATATACGAATATTGGTTACACAAAGCCATTATGCCAACTTGTATTGCGCAATTAAAATTTGAATTAGGGAAAATTATAATTTGAAAAAAAGAAAATTTTCCATTTTTAAAACTTAACATCATTTCTTTGTTTTTTGAAATAAAAAAACACTTTTACCACAACAAGTGTCGAGTGCTGGTATTCTTGGATGGAAGTGTCTACGGTCACATTAGTGGAGGCAAAACGGTTTGGCACAAAAAATGCAGCATCCATCCTGGAAACTGAAGCCTGAAAGAAAAAGCATTCAAAACACAACAACACAGCAAGCAGCACAGGAGCGCAAGAAAAGACCAAATGAGCTTACTTTAAAATTTTCCAAAGTCGATAGAACGGAAACTGTAGGAACGACTGCCATTGGCTGGTTTTCTGATTGGACGTCGCAGTGAAAACTGTTCTTGACGTTGCACTCGTTGAAAATCTGAACATGAGACAAGGATGAAGGTTAAATATATACTGGCAAAAATTACTTCTTGCAAAAATGTATCCTCAGAATGCGGAACTACAGGAACTGTCATGTTTGTATCCATGCATGGTGAACAGTGCTCAAGTGATAATGTAGTTGTTTCAGCCGATTCCTTGAACAATGAATAATAATAATAATAATAATAATAAATAATATTTAATGAAAATTGTTCTGAAAACCGAAAATCAATTTTCAATATTATAATTTCAACAAAAATATCAAATTCATAATTTTTTTAAAGTCAGATAAAAACTCATTTCGTATATATTAACGATCAAAATGTCGTAAAATGAAAACATGCTTTTCAAGCTTACCACAACTTGCTTTGGCTGGCCTTTGTAAGATCGGAGCGTCGCATCTATTCGTCTAGATATTCGCATGCTGCAGGAACCGCACATTCTCACGTTTCCCACAGTTAATTCTGAATAAACATGTAAATTTTCAAACAATCACAAATCAGACGATTTAAATAAATCAATAATTTTCTCTACCCAAATCGTCGAGAAGCTTCTTCTGGTCCTCTGGTCTGAGATTGAAGAAACGACCTGGCAGGCTTCTTTTGTTTCTAGTCTGACGATTAACCGACGTGCAACCTTTAACTTGGCAAGGACTGAAATTAATAAGAAAAATATGAATTATGAATAAATATATGTCAATAGAGTTGAAAAAATTTTCACTACTCACAATGGATTTGCCGGCACTTTGGTTTCTTCCTTCACACGGCAAGCATCACAAATGAGCTTTTCACTAGCGTTACCTTTGGCTCCTCTGGATCGAGTCACTGGACCAAACAGACGCTTGTCAACAACTTGATTACAAATTTGACAAGTGCTTCCAAAAATTGTCGCATCATCTGGCGCCAATTCCAAGCGGCTATTCAAAAAACAAACAAACAATATTTCAAAAATGTAATAAAACAAAAACAAAAAATTACTTCTTAACACAAAAGCCCAACGTTTCATCAATTTCTTCTGCTGATGGCAACTAAAATTAAAAAAAAAAACAAAATAAATAAACAGATAAACAAATGTAAATAAATGAAAATATAGAAATGCAAACTTCGTATATATAACTGCCTTCGTCGTCTCTTTTAGCACTTTTCCGCATTTTATTCAAAGCTTTTTTATCAACAAGTTCTGCCTTTTTCATGTAATACATTTGCACAACTTGTTCAGCCTTCTGAAAAATCAATAACATTGAGTGTTATTCAAATTTTACAATATATTATTATTATTATTATTAACGCGCCAAGTACAGAAAAACACCACTACTAACCGTTAACATTTCAAAATATAGACAATTTTTTTTAATAATAAATTGTGAAATAATTTTTCAAAGCAATTAATTAAAAATATGAATTTTTATTTTTTTAAAACAAAATCAAAACTCACTTTATCTGGAAAGAAAAGGGCGAGAACTCCAAAATTTTTATCGTAACGCTTCAACTTCTCGGCAAACACGTCCAATTCTTCTTTTGTCCACTGATTTACATATTTTTCCCATCTGAAAACATTGCCACAGACAAAGAATAAAAAAATATATATTGTTTTTTTTTCAATTTTTTTACAAAAATTTGAAATTTTTCACATTTTTCAAATTACCGATTTTTAAGAATTTCACCCAAATCGACTTTTTTATAAGCAATGCAAGTTTCTCGAAATGGAAGTCCAAAAGGCGGTATAACGGCAGACTGTTCGATTATAGTATCCCATCGAAGCTAAATCAAAAAAAAAACAAAAATTATCACAAGTTTCTTTTCCTACCAAAGTTCAGAAAAAAATGCAACTTTTCTTTCTGAAGCTTCTTCAAGCGCAGCTTGGTAACTGCGGGAAACAATTCTACAAAAAATAAAAAATACACTGCATCTCCATTGTGAAGCTTTTCATTCATTTTGTTACCTATTTCGACGTTCCCGTTCTATTCTCACTCGTTTCATTTCCGGTAAAGCTTTTTCCAGAACAGCACGATTTGCATCAATTATACTTGAAATAAATAAATAAAGCACTTTGTATTCTTTTTATAAAGAAACAAATCAACAACAACAACAACAACAACAACAATACAATTTTCTCCTACATACTGTAACAAAAGTTAAATGCAACAATTTAAAAAAAAAACCATTATATCTATGGCAAATGGAATATTTTTCATTAACAATTCAAGAGAAAAAAAATTAACATACTGATCACATTTTTCTACATTTTGCAATATGTATTCATGCAAACATTCACTTCTGTCGTACGTTTCAGCAAAACATTGCAACTAAAAATAAATAAATACAAAAAATATTCATAATTTAAAAAAAAATATATATATATAATTTGTCAACAATAACCACCGTAAAAATCATTGAGTTATACTTTCGAATACACATTATTATACATTAACACACTTTTACAGTCGACTTTATATAAATAAATAATTACTCAAACTGCAAATAATTTTAATATTACAGTTCTCCACTTTTAACACAATTTACAGAACTACATGCCTTTTTTTCAATATGCTCTTTTTCCATCTTGGCCATGTTGTACATAAATGATAAAGATTTCTCATATCTGAAAAATTGATGAACACTATAAAAAACGAAAATAATTCCAAAATGAAAACATTTGAAATGCACTTGTTTTGTATTTGAGAACATCGTCTGGCAGAATTCGCAACTGCAGATACCTGAAACATCAAAAATTGTCGAATGCATTTGATTTTAATAATAAATAATTACATTTGATTTATTTGAATTTAAACTGCTCGACTTCTCATTTTCCTTTTTTTCTTGCTTTATGACACTAAATTGATTAAAAAAACATTAATAAATAAAATAAATCAACAAAAAATGTAGAAACTTGGAATACCGATCTGAAACAGGCACCAGCAAAGACGAAGAAATCGACGTTTCATCCATACGTTCATTCACCAAATCCTAAACAATAAATTCCCATAACCTAAATACACAGTTACATGCACATCAACCTGCACAACGTTTACCTTATTCTCTTTTTCTTTCATCTTTAAATTATATTACATTTAATGGCACACACAACACTATCCCAAAATACTGAAACAAAATAAAAAATATCATTTTTGAAATCCATTTTGGAATTTCAATTACGTTACGCTTTAAACTTATGCAAGTAAACTGCTACATGACGTAATACAATACAGCACACCTGCATTAGATGTTTAAATAAAAGGATCAATTAGTTTACTGGGTATTGAAATAATTAAATGAGAAAAATTTTGAATGTATTGAATATTAAAGCAGGTAAAAAGGGAAAACAGCTCATTGAAGCTGCAAACGAAAGATTTAATGAAACGCAGAAGAAGTCATATATGAAGTGAAACTTCAGCAAATACTGAACAAAGCCCCAATAAAAAAACTGCAAAATTTGAAAACTACATGCAAAAGAACTTTTTGCGGGTGCCTTGCCAAAAAAGTACAGTATAGTAAGAAAAATCATGCTTCATTTTTACAGCAATGAGCACTGAATTGGATCTTACAAATTTGAAACGAAAAAATTGCAACACACACTCCATTACAGCAATAAAGTTTATGCAATATATATATATATATATATATATAGCGTGCAACATGCAGCAAATATTGTTCAGAAATATCAAAAACTTAATTAAATTAACAAACTAAAAATCTTGCAAAAACATTTTGAACTATGACTGTAAATTATTGTAGCTTCAAACGATGACATTGTAAATTAAAAAAAATTACAACTAAGGATTTTACAATTCAAATTTTTTACATCGCAAAATGTTAATATTCCAGGGAACTGTATTGCACTAGGAATCGATGCAACAGCAAGTCAGAATGCGTATATGAAGCATATACTTTTGTAATTTACTGACAAGTTGGAATTCTGTTACATGATAAATACGATTTGATGACCTTCCCTTACAATATTAGTATTGTAACTTTCGGCATTCATAAAATAGTTATGTCTTCAACAAAATTTAATCAAAAATTTAAATTTCATTTAAAATTATCTACAATTAGCCAATCAAACAATTAAATGTATTATTATTAAAACAAGTTACATTGCATTGCATCTATTACAGTATGAAAATGATGTTTAGGTGCAAATGCAATAATATTCAAATAGACTTACTAGTAACTTTTTCACTTGCTTTATGCAAGCAGTAAACTTCGTGAAAGTTATTTTTTCATGTGGAATATTGGAAAATGTAAGAACCTGATTTGACAGCATAACAAATGCTCATTTTTTCTATTTGTTTTAATTGGTTTTCAAAAAATAAGCACTAGCTTAAAACAAGCACAGTAAAATCAAAGTATTGGATAAAGTTCAGCTGATCAGCTGAAAAATTCATAAGCATCGTAGAAAAATTGAAAGTTTATTTATTGCTTTGCTTGTAAAATATTTTAATTTTCTGTTTTGTATATTTCGGTTAACTTCAAAGTGTGCAGCGCTTCAAATAATCCAGGGAAACGTTTCATCCAATTCCAAGCTTTGCACATGGTAAAAAAGGATTCACTAGCTACCTTCTTGAAATTTCTGCTCTTCTTTTTCCTTTTTCAAAACTTCATTTCATATACAAAGCTAATATTTGTCCATGTGACTGCTTATTTGCTCATGTTCGCTCTGGTCGCGCAGCAAGATGTTTTATAAACGAACGATAATGAGCTCCTGAAACTTGTGAAGACAGATGTGAATAATTATGTCTAGCTAAATCTATCCCCGTTAACTATATGATTGGGCAATTTATTCGCCAAGACATGCTGTTTTTTAGTAAGGTAGGTTTTATAATTTGTTACTTATTAAGAATGTAAATAAAGCTGTATAAATGTATCTTAAAAATGTTATGATTTTTGGGATAAGTGTCTGATTAAATCTCTTTTTCCGTTTAAAAATGAACAAACAAATTCTAGAAGAAACATGAACAAAGGAAAACAATAACTTAAATTGTTGCTTGTTTACATTCGCAAATTAAATCAAATTAAATAATAAATTACAGCATAGTTTTAATCTTATTAACAGAAAAAAGCGAATAAAGTAGATAATCAAAAAAAATTCATGCTCACTGCAATGCTCAGAACACCCCGTCTGCTGTAATATCCAGTCGAGATTACATCCAACAACATTGTTGCTGTAGTAACGTCTTTGAAATTTTAATATTAATTTTGCCAAAGCAAAATGTATATCATTTTTGTTATTCACAGAACAGGTTGTAAACAAACTTGATATGGCATGTAAACAATCATCATGACAAATCGTTCAAATAGACTCAACTCTCACACTTTAACATTATTTTTCTCTAATGGGTAAATTTCAGTTGTTGAATCTGCAGAAATTCAAACCAAAGAATAAAAAAAAATCTGAAACGCATAAAAAAAGGATTTCCATAATTGTTACGTAAAAAGTTGCACATGCAAATAAAAATTTGCCTAAATAAATTTTTTGTCAAATGGATTTTTTTCATAAGTCTGATGTGCAATGCAGAATGTAAATGTCTATTGAAATGACATTACATGAATTGCTCTTTGGGAAAATGTCTGCGAAAGGTTGTACAAATTGGAATTTCTTTAAATATAGGCTTTGCATGAAAAAATTTGCTCCAAAGTCAGTTTTCGATTGGCGAATTTGAAAACCCCATATACTCTTCTACTTTAATTTCTCAGGTTGTATAGTTGTCTGTGAATTTTTTCGGCATTTTAATTTTTCATATTTAAATTATTAAATTCACGCTAGAAAATGTTTCATTGTTAATGGAGTATTTACCGAAATGTTCACAATCGCTACAGTAGCACAGCCATCATTCATAAGAAGTAAAGGGATATCGTTTTCACTGTATTTAAGTGTTGATTTTTAGCAGCAACTTTTCGACATTCTGGTAATTATTTAAAATATGAAATTCTTAACGTTTTAATTAAATCAAATGAATGTTTATTTTCAATGTTGGGAAAAAATCTTTTTGTTTTTAGAATTGCATTCATAGTATTACTTATAATGCCAATAATTGTATTTTTATACAAAAAAAATTGTACTCATATTATGCACACTCTTTTGTGACAATTTCTTTGGTGAAATTTCCTTTGGGAAAGGAAAATCATGCAATTGGAACATTGCATGGACAAAGAGCCAGCGTCGGTGTTTGATGAATGCGTGGGAGGAATTTTTTAAATTACAGTTGCTTAATTTCAGAAACATCTTACAAGTTCACCCGCTATTCTATTTTATGTATTTATTAAATTTTGCCTTGATGCAAGCATTTTTTATAGATCTATCAGTATTTTTTTGCAAACAACTAAAAAGTTATCATGAAAAATGATTCTGTCGTAAATTTGTAAACTGATTACAACATTGCCACGTCATTCATGCAATGTGTTTACACAGAAATCTACCACCAGTTCAGCAATGATAAAATGCTATCCGTTTTCTTGAAGAATAATCTTTTCAAGATGAAATTGTGCAAATATTCCACGTACTGCCACAACAATGTCTGCTGCAATATTTCCCTCCTTGAAAGCAATTTTAATTCCAGTAAAAAATCTGCTGCTATAATTTTATTATATGTATTCTATTCATAAATAGTACTGTTGTTCTTTTCAAGCATGGCAATATTTCTCAGGGTTTATTAATTTGTTTTGTAATTACTAAAAGAGCTTTGAAAATAAAAAATGTCAATATATAGAACAAAATTTTTAATATTTTATAACTTTTCTTATTCAATGAGATCAACTCCTCTTGTAAATGGGCATTTCTCACAGATCTAGTATCATCTTTTTCAGTTGAAATATCATAGGTTACAAAATGTACTTTTGAACAAGTCATCTACATCAAAACGAAACATAATCATCCAATACAATTTTATTTTATTTTGTTTAAAAGAAATTATTTCTTTTTAGTTGAAATCTCATAATGTTATTCCAATGGCTTGTTGTAAAACTGTTCACACAATAAAAAAAAATTTGCAGAAACTCAAATGTCCAGTGGAGAAAGGACAGTTATTTTGATAACTGGAGGAAATGGGATGATTGGCAAGGCAATAAAGGCAGTTGTGGAAAGTGATGCTGATCACCAGTTGCAAACAATGAATTGGATATTCGCTACACGTGCTGATGCTGATCTCACTAGCTATGAAGAGACGAAGAAAATGTTTGAAAAGTATCGTCCTACACATGTTATACACTTGGCTGCCAAAGTGGGCGGCTTCTTTGATAACGTAAATAATAATTTGGAATTTTTTCGTCAAAATATGATCATAAATGACAATGTTCTTAATTGTGCCTATGAAAACAAAGTGAAGAAATTGGTCTCTTGCTCAAGGTATAAATCAAGATTCAACAGATATTTATGATAAACAAAATTTTAAATAAAACAAAACATTCATTATAGCACATGCATTTATCCTGATAATTGCACATACCCTGTCGATGAGAAGATGATACATCTTGGTCCACCGCACAATTCCAACATGGGATATGCGTATGCAAAACGGATGCTAGATGTGCTGAACAAATTGTACAGTCGCGATCATGGATGCATGTTCACGTCAGTAGTACCGTGCAATGTGTTTGGTCCCCATGATAATTTCAGTGTTGAAAGTGGCCACTCTGTTCCTGCTCTAATTCACAAGTGCTACCTGGCTAAAATGAGCAGTAAATATTCAATCTTTTCTTTCATTCATAAAAAAATCCAATTCTGTTACAAACTTCTTTTACAAGCTGAAAGTAATTTCTTTTGTAGAAAATGCCATGATCGTCAACGGCACCGGCAAACCTCAACGACAGTATATTTATTCATTAGATTTAGCACAACTGATTTTATGGGTTTTATTCAACTATAATGAAGTAATTCCGATCAATCTCACTACAGATGAGAAAGATGAAATCACTGTTGATGAACTCACGCGCTGCATTGCTGAAGCTTTACAATTTGAAGGACCTGTTCTATTCAACGCAACAAAACCCGAAGGTGCGATCAAGCGCACCACATCAAATGCAAAATTACGCCACCATTTAAAAGGGTTTCAATTCACTCCATTCAAAAAAGCTATAAAAGAGACTGTAGAATGGTTTATTACCAATTATGACAATGCTAGAAGATGAAATTAAATAAAAACTAAATAAGCAATTGAACAGATGGTTTTGTTTGTTTGTTTTGTCATTTATTTTAATGCACGTTTTTCACACCACGGTGCAATTTCAACATTACAGGAATTTGTATAACTAAAACTTAAAACAGTAAATGTAAAAAGTATAGGTAAAAATTTCGATGACAAAGTAAAAAATTAAATCAAATTACCGTATTTTAAGATTTTCATGTATAAATAACGTAATATTTGTAAGGCGAATCATCCGAAGATTATTTTTATCAACAACGGCAGTACAAAAAACAAAAGATAACAAAAATTGAATCATAAAATTCTTTTACAAATTTGAAAATTCTAAAAAAAATTTTTTAGTTGTGAACAAATATCAATAACATTTTCTTAACTGAATTCATGATTCCGAATTGAAATTGTCAAAACTGCTAAGAAATTACAGCACCATCGTATCGTATAATGCATAAAAAATTTACTTAAGAAAAATTATTTTTTGACATCTAAAGAATATGCAAACACTTTTATCACTTTAGCTGAAACATTCAAAATCATGTAGCAAATAGTACTTTATTATCTCAAATTACGATATTCAAAAAAATTCTTTGGATGAAAATACAGTATGATTTGTTTCTTCAATTTCTCAATAAAGAGTAGTTTTATTTAATGAAAGATAAAGTATGAGTGCCAGTTTACGTGTGTCATTATTGACTGGTGAGTATTGGATTTTTATGATTTTTCAGTTTTTACGAGCACTTCATAATCTGTTGCGCTACAATTATGTTATTGTTCACATTAAAAATTTTATTATTATATATACTCCGTTCTTGGAAATTTAATTTAGTTTATCATTATTGTATGTCTATTGCATTATTAGTTTTATTCATTGCATATTTTCAAAGATTGTATTATTAAGTATTTAATCAAGAAGGTAACAGCACTTAAATTAGTTATTTCTGAAAGGTAATGACGGCATCGTAAGGTATTTTTAAGATCCATTTTTATTGATTTCGTTTATTTATATAGTTTTACATTTATCAACTTTTCTGTATTGTTTATATTTTTCATTATTTTATTTTCAATACGACTTTCTAATAAAATTATGCATCACCTTTTGCTATTGAACAGCAAGAATGTTGTATGTTCGTTAATATTGGACGTAATTTGCGAAATTGTTCAGAAACGTAAGCATTATTATTTTTTTTCAAATGGCATTTTGAAATGTGTCAGTAGTGCTAGATTTTGATGTAAATTAGGGAAATTTTTTTCAAGTAAAATTGTCTTCTTTTTTTCACATATTATCATTGTTCTTTTAAAGTGTGTTTTGAAAATTTCAATTTTGGCAGGGAAGGCAGCAGCAAAGATGTGCAGCATTGAAATTTGTTGATTAAATTTCTTGATTGTGTCAGTACTTTGACTACTTTTTGACGGCTAACGTGTTTGGCGTTTTAAACCACCTACTTCACCAGATCATGTTAATTTAGTTTAGTTGAGATGGATGTTCTGTTTCATACTTGAATGTTGTTAATGCAAATTTCAGATCAACTATTTTTTATTTTATATATTATACTAGCTAGTATATTGAAATTTCTTAAACAGATTATTTTTTTTAATTCTAACAAGCCAGTTGTCTTTTTTATTCATATTTTCAGTGTCATTTTATTTATTATAATATGATATTATTTTGACAACTGAAGTAATGTTTCAGTTTAAGTTAAAAAATAAATTTCCGCGTGTTATATTCATTTTTAAAATGATTTAATTCCAACAGCCGATCGACATTGATTGTGTATTTTTGTGCAAAATTGAAAATTTCGAACAATTTGAGAAATGCGCAAAAATTTAAACGGACAATTAAAAAGAACTGGTTTTTATTAAATTGGCGAATAAAGTTTTGCGAGCGTTGTGCGTTCACTTTTGAAATGTACAAGTGGTTTTCATTTCCACTTGACTGAGTGACTATTTTTAATATTTAGTAACTTGTTCTGCCCTACTCAGAAGATCGCTGTTTTATTTATCGTTTTGGGTGATGAACACAAGAACAACAGTTTTATAATCGGTTTAATAATTGTTATTAAAATTTAAAAAAATGATATTTTTTATCGATCAAGTGAAAAGCATTGAATTGTTTGGCTGTATTGTTGAACGCTTTATTTTCACAAGAGTGGCAGTGGTTTATTCGATGAAACAATAATTGAAGAAGATATTCCAATTATTTCAAAAATAATTGTGCATAAAATGCAGTTTCCAGTATTGAGCTTGTTTGTTTGTTTGTTTAATTTCAGTTGATGCAGATTTTCAAGTTTTGTGGGTAGTTTTGAATAATTTTTCTCGTGCTCATCGTACGTGATTGATTTCCCTCGCGCGTCGCAGCAGTTCTTTCACAGTTGTACACCCAAAACGGGTGCGTCGCTTTTACAATTTGCATATTTAAATTTACACTTGTTTTTTGGTTTTTATTTA
Organism: Trichinella pseudospiralis; assembly: GCA_001447645.1. Classification (NCBI taxonomy): domain Eukaryota; kingdom Metazoa; phylum Nematoda; class Enoplea; order Trichinellida; family Trichinellidae; genus Trichinella; species Trichinella pseudospiralis. The sequence goes on from JYDV01000022.1 coordinate 196,273, forward strand.
GTCTGTTTGTTGTTGTTGTTGTTGTTGTTTTGATTATTAATTTGTGAAATGGAACTGTCGAACAGTTTGTTGTTGAACGAGACGGCTTTGAACCAACTTTCCAAGCCTAAACGAGCAGTTTTCATCCACGAATGGCTGCGGTATTTGGACCAAATTTTGCCAGTTGCCGAGAAGGTAATTCTTTATTATTATTTTTTTGAAGGATACTGTAGCAAGGTTTTTTTGTGAACGCATTTAGAGTGATATTAAAGATTGTCAGAAGAATTTGTTGAGCCAGATGAGTTCGTTGATCAACTCTGGCCTTGGTCCACCGTCCAGGCATTTGATGGCTCGCTGTATGGCGACGTTGTTTTCCGTAGGCGATACGTTCTACCTTTACGAAGCGGTCAACGTTTGCAACGACATTTTGAAAGTGAAAGACGACTCGCCAAACTATTTGCCTTCGAAATTGTAGGTTTATTATTCTGTTTGTTTTTAATTTTTTTTTTAATTTTTATGTAAATTTGCATTTTTTACTTTTGAAGAACGGCTATCTGTTGCATTGGTGCAATGTACAAGAGTTTGGGACGAATGGTCGGCAGGTCGTTTGAAGAGACGACGCAGATATTGATTCGATCGCTGAAGAATGCTGAGGTTCAACGATTGATTAATTTTTATATCAATTGATTAATTAACGTTGTTGTGTTCTTAATGCAAAGCGATTGCGATATTTTTTTTAGTCGCAGAGTCGAGCCGAAATTATGAATACCCTCGCTTGCTTGGTTAGTGGTCTTGAAGCTGGCGGTTCCTCGGTTCACAAGGAAATTTACAAAGTAGCCAAATCTCTGTTGCTGGACCGTCAAATGGCCGTACGTTGCGCTGCCAGCAAAGTGAGCTAATTGCTTAATTTATTGAAATATTGTTATTGTATTTCTCTAGATGAAATTGCAATTTTTTCAATTTTTTAACAGTGTATCCAAGCTCTTGTTCCGGAAGCGCAGTTTGTTTGGACGCACGAACTGGAGACGCTTTGTTCCACTTGCTTCAAGGCTTTCGATGGTTGTACGCATGCTGTGAGACGTTCCATTGCCAAATTGCTCGGCTTGGCCTTGGCCACTGCTCACAATCCACCTTCCAGTGGTAAAAGTTGCTTATTCATTGCTTGCATAATTTGAACATTCATTTTTGCACTGAAGAGATTATTTTTCATTGTTCTTATTTGCAGCGAGACGTCTTACTGCTGGTGTGCATCACGGCGTTGGCTTGCAGCCACCTTCGGCAAAGCCGATATCAATTGAAGACGTCTGGACAATATTGAGTTCCGGCTTCTTGCGGGGAGGTATGGGATTTTTGAAAACGAGTACCAATTTCCACAGCGGCGTCTCGAAGGAAGTTCGCGCCGGCACGGCTATGGTATACTGTTTATTTCATTATTTGAATTTCTGTTCATTGTGACAAACTTTTAGGCATATGTGGAATTTTTTACCTGTCTTGGATCAAGCTGGTTTGAGAAATCACTTTCAAAGTAAAAAAGAAATACAAAAGCTGCTCTGGTTGCTTTTTAACTTTGAATTTTGATGATAATGTTTCAGATGTGTGAGGCATTTTTTTGATCTTGTCACCAGCGGATGTCAAGGCTCTGCAGGCCATGGTGAAGCGATATTCATTCGCCAGTGTGCGGTTTTTGCGCTCAGCAATCCACTTTTGAAATTGTTCTCAGAAAAGATGCAAATGATTGCCTGTAAGGAGATGGGTCAAATAATTGCCGAGCACATGAATTCTTTTGGTAAAAAGAATACTTATATATATATATTTTTTTAAAGTTGTTCTTTGACTTTTTGAATCGTTTTATATTTTAAGATTCAATGAGCGAAGCTGATTCGGAACGGTCGACATTTTGGGATCTGAACGGCACCCATCATGCTGTTGAATGTCTACTTCGGGTGTTGTCAGTGCTCGTCATGAGAATTGGTTCCGTCGCAGCTCCACTTTTTGTCGAAGCGTCCGGTATATTTATTATTATTATTATTTGAATATTCAAATTTGATGAAAAGCATGTCGACAAGAATAATCTCTTTTTTTCCTTTTGCATTCAATTTAATTATTTATATTTTTTGTGCATTTCAAGGAATATTGGAACCGATCTTTTCCGTTCTGCTTCATCCAAGCGAACTTTGTCGCTTGGCAGCTGCATGGTGCTTGCGTTGCATTTCCATTACTGTACCGTCGTTGATGACACCACTGTTGGAACGATGCTTACTCAGGCTTGAGCACAACAAAAATTCAGCCAACGCAATATCCGGTTATTCATGTGCCACGGCTGCACTGACCGCCGCCGTTTGCCACTGCCCTCTTGGCATACCGAACAGTAAATGCAAGGCAAGTGTTTGTTTAAAATTTTGAAAAACAAAAAAATTTTTTTAAAATAAATTATATAATTATAATATTATTTTTTTATTGTATAGAGATTAGTGCAATTGGCGTTGGTCATGCTGAGAACTGCTGCTCAAGATAGCAAATTAGCAATGGTGAAAACAGAATCCGGTTGGCTTTTATTATCGGCCGCGGTTACTCTGGGTATGAAATTTTTTTTTTTTATTTGAATAAGAAGTTTCAATTAATTTTATATCAATTTTTGTTTGCTTATATAATTCAGGCCCGCTGATGGTTAAATCACAATTGGCGCGTTTGCTTTCCGCTCTGAAGAGCGTCTTTCCACGCACGAAGAAAGAAGCTGAACAAGAATTGAGCCGAGGTGACTTTTACACTTGGCAAGTGACGCTCACTTCCAGAGCCGGTTCTTTGGTCTGTAAGTTCTCTCTTTGCTTGTTAATATTGAAATTTTTATAAAAATTAAAAAAAATTTTTTTTCATTTCTTCTGCTTATCAGTGATTCGAAATTTGTTGATTCATTGCAAATCGTTGATTGACGAAGAAGCGATGCAAAAAGTGCTCATTCCAATCGAAGCTGCCATTCACGAACTTGATTTGTATTTCATTATGATAATTTTGTCTGTTCTGTTGTTATCATTGATTCGATATTCTTGATAGGATGGGATCGATTTTGAAATTGCACGGTCAACAGCTTCGTAAGCATTGCTCAGTGTTCAAATGGCGCCTATTTGAAGCGTTGGTTCATTTGAATCCGTCTTATTATTTGAGTAAATTTTATAATTTTTTCAAAATATTTATAAATTGAAGATTTTTTTGGTGTATTTTTTAATTTTCTTTTTTTTTAAATATTTTTTTAGGCTACTTTACAATTTTATTGCGTGAAGTTGTGTCTGAGTTCACCGTGGTCGACGGTTCCAACGTCAACTGTACGTCACTTTTGCACGACTTTTGTTGCAACGAAGAAGCGATTCTGTTCGATTTGTCATTTCTACTTTGCGATTATCGTCAAATTGAAGAACTGGTATGCAAATTTTTATTCTTATTCTTATTCTATCAAACTCAATAAATATTTTAATGTTTGATTCATTTCCGCTGCCGTTAGATTCATCCAATTGCTCAGAAGCCTGTTGCTGTTGCCGGTTCCGAGTTGAACGTGTTCGAACTGTGCCTTCAAACTGATAAGGTTGGTTTCTGTAGTATCTGATAAGAAAGAAAATTTAAATTTATTTACTTATTTGTTTGTTTGTTTGTTTGTTCACCGTTGGCAATTGAGAATTTTAGATTGCTTTCATGCAGCCGGCTTTGCCATTGTCGACAGCTCTGGTCGACGCGTCGGTAATGTTGTTTGGGCACGTTTTTCCATACGTGCAAAGCAAGCACCGCGTGCAAATGATGGAACACTTCGTCGACTGCATCAAGCAGCTCAAAGGCGCCAAACAAGCCACTGTCCAGGGTAACGTGGTTTTGGCGTTGATTTGGTCTTTGAAAGTGAGTTGTTTGTTGATTTGCTTCTTTTTTTATTTTTTTTTTTTACTTCTTGATCTTGCATTCATTGGTCATTTGTGAGTTCAGAATTTAGCCGACAGTAAGCTGAGTTTGGAAAAATCCGGCAACTTGTTGGACACGGTGTTGCAGTTGGTGACCAGCATGTTGCCGTGCTCGTCGGTGGTTCTGCGCTACGCGGCAGCGGAGGCGTTTGGCCGTCTGGCTCAAGTGGCGCCGGAACCGCAGTTTATTGCCGAAATGGTTCAAATTAGCTATGATAAGTATGTACGGCCGTCTAGCGTGACTTTGTTTATTTATTTATTTTGTTTTGTGTAAATGAAAGCTTTTCGTTGCTGTGCAATAGGTTGAAACTTTGTCGTGACGCGAACACTCGCACCGGCCACTCGTTGGCGTTGGGCTGCTTGCATCGTTACGTCGGAGGCTTGGCCAGTGGTCATCAGTTGGACGTCAGCGTCAGCGTGCTTCTGGCACTGGCTCAGGATACCAGCTCTCAGCATGTTCAAGTGATATTGTTTATATTTGTTTGCTGTAATATGTTTTTTGCATGTTCATTCTTCAGGTTTGGGCGCTGTATTCGTTGCGTTTGATTGCCGATTCCGGCGGTCCGATGTATCGCAGTTTTGTAGAGCCGACGTTGAATGTTTGTCTGAATCTTCTGCTATCGTCGAGTTCGTTCACGGCCAACGACGTTGGTCAGTGCGTCAGTCGACTGGTTGCAGCTTTGATCACCACTATCGGTCCGGAGTTGCAAAGTAAAATTTAATTTTAGAATATTTAATTATTTGTTTGTTTGTTTGTTTGTTTTATGTATTATTTTTTTGCTCCTATTTTAGACAGTGTTGGCAGTATTTTGAGGGTAAGGTCGAATTTTTTGGTAATTAGTGCAATAATGAGCGCTCATCCGGATCCATTTGTCCAAGCACAATCCATCGGCTGCTATCAGCAGCTTTATCTGTTTGCACCTCGTCATGTCGATCTTTCTCTTCTTGTTCGTCGACTTTGCGTAATAAAGTGCAGCAAAGCTCGATTGATTTTTGAAATTTCAACTTTTTTATTTCAGTCACTTTTTACAAGTTGTCATTTAATATTGCGTCGTGCGGCTTTTTCTTGCCTGAGACAGCTAGTGCAGCGTGAAGCTCGTCAAGTTCACCAGCATGTGCAAGCTTTAATTCCGGAAGGCCTCAGTGCAGCCAAAGTACTTATAAAATCAAACGGATATATTGCATCTTATATCTTCCTTCTGCATTTATATCTTGGTTTCAGGATAGTGTATTGCCAGAGACTGGTCTCGAGGGTGCTTTGTTTGCTGCTTTGGATGACGAAGATGATCCGTCGGCAGTTTCTGATTTGAAAGAGATTTTGTTGAATTTGGTCCAATCGTTGGGCAGTGAAAATCTGGCCCACTGGCTTGAACTGTGCAAGGATGTGGTCGCGTCAGCCGACTGCAATCAGTCGAAAGAGGTTCCAGTTGCGCAAGAGGAGCAGCATGAAGATGATGCGTGGCATGTGGCTCAGTCGGATCGTGAACAGGAGCGCAGTTCCCGTTGGCCGAGCAGGGTTTTTGCCGTGCAGTTGGTGCAGAAGTTGATCACCGCCTGCGAAGGTGAACGAGCCCATTTTGACTTGGCTCTTGCCAAAGAGCTTCAAATGAACGGTCGAAAAAGTGAGTTATTATTATTATTATTGTTGTTGTTGTTGTTGTTGTTGTTGTTTGTTAATCTGTCGATGCCTTTTATAGGTGATTATCTTGTATTGCATCTTTCTGATTTAGTACGCATGAGTTTCATGGCTGCAACTTCGAATTGCACTGAACTGAGATTGGCAGGACTTTCTTGTTTAAAGGTAAGTCGACGGTGGTGATAATGGTTGAGCTGTGGTTTTGTATATTTTTATTACAAAAACGAAACCATTTCAGAATGTTATATCGAAATTTGCCGACGTGCCCGAGCCTGAATTTGCCGGCCATTTCATTTTGGAGCAATTCCAAGCGCAGGTAATGATTTTCATAAAAATTTAAATTAATAACTGCTGAAAAGTATGCACATACTTATCTGTGATCATTGTTTTTTCAGGTCAGCGCAGCTTTACGTCCTGCTTTTACTATTGACACTCCGGGCAATATTACTGCACTTGCATGTGAAGTATGGAAATTATGTATTTTATTTGTTTTTGAAATTTTGATAAGTTTTCTTTTTGTCAGGTGTGCAGCTCTTGGATTAGCAGCGGTGTTGCGAAAGATGTGAACAATTTACGACGCGTACATCAACTGCTTGTGGCGCCATTGTCGAAATTGAAAACTGAATCTATCAGTGTACACTTGTACAATGAAAGTTGCACCGCTTTGGAGAAATTATCTGTGCTCAAAGCTTGGGCTGAAGTATTGACGTTTGATTTGACGAGATGAAAAATTTTTTCATCAAATCCAATTTCATCAATTCAGGTATACATTGTGGCGATGAATCAAGAATTAGGTAGAACTGATCGCGGTGCTTCGATCAAAAATTCAACCGGTCAGCCGGATGTTTGCTATTCGGATGTTCTGCTGCAGTTGGTCGAGCCGGAACTGAACATGCTGGTCGAATATTGGCTAGCAGTTCTGAGAGATTACGCGTTGCTTTCTTTGCCGGCCGAGTTCAATGGCCAGCTTCCCAGCGAAGGGAGCTGCTTCACGTTGGAAACTGCCGATCTGGTCAGACCGTATTACAAGTCGGTTTGGGCGACCGTGCTGTTGGCTGCTTCGATTTGGCTCAGCGGCAACAACTTTGAACTGACCACCGTTGAGCCAGCAGACCAAAGCGCACGCCTCAACGTTCTCAAAGATTATACAAAAACAGAATGGTTTCACATATTGCTCGGTATTATTATTTGTTCACAAGTGTCCCGTGCAGTTGATGCGTTTCAAATCGGCCATTTTTCAGGCATCTCGATTGAAGCACTTTGCAGTCCGAAAAATTTCGACCCTCTGCACATCCGATTCTGCTTGGCCAGCATCAAGGTGATGCTTGCCAACGAGTGGGCTCAGCTTCAACTGCTGACTGGTGCGAAGTTGGCGGTCGATTTGTTGAACGTGATGCACAGGTGGGAAGAATGCAAAATTTTGCATTTTCACTCAATTTCCAGAATTACAGTGTTGTTGTTGTTGTTGTTGTTCATTTTCAGACTTGTACTTACCAGAGAGAATGTCCAATTGCAATCTTTGTGCGCTGACATTGTCGTATTGGTGCTGGATGCGGCCGGCAAGAGTTGCGAGCTGATGCGCAACGGTGGTGCTAAGAGTGATTTTTTGCCAATTTCCATTTTGACGATATTGATTGATGAAAATTTTTTCTTCAGCTGATAACATTGAAAACGGCAGCAAGCTTTACTGCGGCATGGAAGGCGGTGACGACGGCCTGTTGCACGTGAAAGATTCGATTGTTTACGCCGCTCTTGAAGTTATTCTTTGTTTACTTGTTCGTCAGGTAAAGCTGCTCGATTGGTCGATTGGTTTGATTGGTGACAGTTTGTGATTTTCAGGTACCAGAAATCAATCCCGTCATTGTGCGCAGTAAAACGTTCCTGGCCCAGCGGCGGAGCACGACAATCACACTTGGCAACGAATCGCGGCAACTCTTGACCACAGCAGTGAGATGCTTGGTCAAATTGTCGTCGATGTGCTCTGATGAAGGTATCCAGTGGATATGTATATACTTTTTTTTTGTGAATTTCAGCGGAACTTTTTTTCGTCTTCTTGTCAGGCAAGCTAACTTTATTGCCAATCCAGTTGTACTTGCTGATCAATACAGTACGCGAGACGTCGAATTTGCACAACGAAGCGCTGGTTCAAGACTGTTGTCCGGCGCCGTCGACCGGCGGCGACTTGTGCTCGATGCAGCCGGCCGCCGCCGCGTTGCAGTCTATTCGTTGCTTGTTGAAGAAGCCAGTACTGCTTCGAGATGCGGCAACATCCGAGCCGGATCCGAGATGGGTGCGCATCATGCAGTGCGCTCTCTGGTCTCTCTTGCTCACTGACAAACAGGCTGGTAAGTGAAAAAAAAGTACTGATGGAAAAGTGACAATGTAGTGATTTTTTGTTTCTATACATCGCTTGCAGAAGAAAATGTGGATTTTGATCGAAGCACGTTAATTTTATCCGTAGCGGTATTTATGCTGAATTCACCGAAGTCGGTGTTGAATCATTGTCAAATCCGCGATCGTATTTGTGCACTTTTTCGCAGCTGTCTCGCCGAGGATTGCAATTTCAATGTGGGAAATTTTTTTTTATTAATATATTTATGAAATGAATTGTTGTTGTTATTGATTGTCTGTCTGTTTTTTTTGTCACAGGTTCAGGTGACCTGCTTGCAGACGTTGGCGTCGACTTTCGCCTGCAAGGATAGGTCGGTTTCCGGTGAGTTTATTCAAGCGTTGGCGCCGACCGTGGTCGACAAGGTCCGAAGCTATTTGGTGTCGGATAACTGCGGCGAAGCGGTCACTTTGCCAGGCGGATTTCAAGACGCTTGCAGTTCTCGTGTTCTGATTGAATCGTTGAAAGCGTTGGAAAATTTAATCCACGCCGCTCGAGAAGTTCAGCAAAGTCAGTTTGTTATTCATATTTGTTTGTTTGTTTGTTTGTTTGTTTGATTGATTGATTGATGAATTGTTGTAAACGTACAAAACGCAGGATTGCCGTTGTTGGCGTTGGTGGTGCATTTTTTGTTGGCACTGACGGCGGTCGAAGATAATAGCAGAGGGTCGAAAGTGCGTCGACAATTGTACGACTTCGCCATGGAACGGATGAACTCGATCGGCTCACTTTACACTTCAGAATTCAAAGCTCTGCTTGGTCAGCTTCCGAGCCTGAAAGCACGGGTGGAAAACGCGCTCAGGTCTGCTTATACCACAACATCCGCCACTACTGCTACTGCTGAACAACGCTTTTCGTCGTCATCGTTGAATTTCAAAAATAAACAACAACAACAAACTTTGGATCAACAGTCAACATCCCCAAACGATCTGCTGAACCAGCAGCAGTCAACCGCGGCTGCCAACAAGCAAGGCGGCCAAGCTGACCAGCCGTCGATCACGCTCACCATGGATTTCAGCGGTTTTGTCAAAAACGCATCTTGAAAGCGCGTGCCTTCTTTTTTTTTCAGTTTTAATTTTAAACAGGTTTTTCATTATTTTTTCAAAATTATTTTCTCCTTCCACACCATTGTGGACATACAGCAAGTATTAATTTTTCAAAGTTTTCTATGCTCAACATTAGCTACAAGCTGGTCCGTATTATTACAGATTTTACAGATTTGTTTTTAAAAAAAATTTTTTTTAATTTTAATAAAAGGAAATTTTCTTTTGTTGCATTAATTTTTATGCTCGATCTAGATAGACATTATTGTTTGTATGTTTTTGCTTTCATTGCTCTTAAATCTTAAATTAAACTTTTTTATTGTAAACGATAAATTTGTCAACAACAATTAATTATGTGATTAAAAATAAAAAGATCAATGCAGTAGTAGTGTAAGTAGGTGTGCTTTATTGAAGAAAAGTTCTGTGTATATTGTAAAATAGGATGAGATGAATTCATTTTCATTCATTCCGATTGATGGATAGTCTACTTTGAAATTGAAAAGAGAGAGAGAGAGAGAGAGAATAATATAATAAATAAATTTGAATAAATATTGTTGTTCAGTAAAATTCTCGAATTTCCTCTGAGCTTGTCAAGTCAGTTGCAAGTGACAGAGGGGATCCATTTTCAAAACTCGGATCACCAAGTACTGTTTGAAAGTGTCCCAGCCGTCGTTGGAACACTGGCCGGCCAAGACCCGGCGCAAGCAGGGCAAGGCGTTGTTGAAGGTCGGGCAGATGAGGCCGATATCCCGGCGCACGATGGTCGCCAACTCCTTGGGCAAGCAGTCGCCGAAGTCGGACCCTCTGGCGGTGGTCTGGATGCAGGAGAAGTGTTTGAAAAATTCCTCTCGGGTTGTCCAACTGCACGGGTAGGACAGAAGCGAGATCAGCTCGTCGAAAACGTAATACTTGCGGAAACAGTTGCGCCGGACCGAGATCCGAGTCCGACGGTTCGCCTCCTTCAACTCTTCGCACACCTTTTCCAAGTATGCCTTGTCGAACGAGAACACCGACGGGTAGATGTCGGACAATTTCAGCCGTTTGCCAACTTCCAAGTAGAGTCGTTTGAAATTTTCGTCAATTTCTCGTTTGTTCTCTTGGGTGCAAATATTTTTCGCGTAAAATTCCAAATCTGAACAAGCAAAACAACAGCAACAAATTGATCACACGCAATTGATCTATTTGACGACAGTCAACAGTTGAATTTTGAGTTGTTGAACAGTAAATATCCTGTTCCCACCACTAACCATTAACTAACATTTGCTTTTCTTTTTCTTTTTTTGATAATCCGATAAAATACCGTACTCTGTGACCATACTGTAGAGTTCGTCGGATAAAAATTGATTGAATGAAATTTGAATTTTGTTCAACTTCTCTCGACCGCTTCGAAAATGAACAACTCAACTTACTGGAAAAGCATCAAACAACGACAGGATCGGTGTTTTACCACACCGACCACGAAATTATTTAATTTCAAATTTTCACCTCTTACACGCCAACTCGTCGTTCCGAATCTTTTATTTATGTACACTCACATAAATTGTTCATTTATATTAATAATATTTTTCAAAAAATATATTTATAATAAAAAAAATTCAAAAATATACATGAATTCCCTTTTTACTGTATACGAGAAAAACTTGCTCGCGTTGAATTACTTCTTTTCTATCCTGATGTATCTTGTTTGCTGTTTCTGTTCACAAAAACAACAATTTATTGTTAAAAATTTTCATACTTTGCCTACTTGGAATTGGTGAACCAAGTGTCTGGTTGACTTCAAAAAGGTAAGTTTGATGTTGCATGTTGTGAATGAAATAAAATTATAGTATGAAATAGAGCAGATGAAAAGTTGCCAACTAATTTTATTTCAACTGTTGTCGTTATTGTCGTTGTTGTTTGTATTTTGGTAATTAGTTAATTTTGCTTGAAAAAATTTGAACTTGTTTGAAATCAATCATTTCAATTTATCGTAATGAAATACAGTTTATATGAAGAAAATATAGTGTGCAAACAAACGGTTTATTTTTTGAGCTAGAGTTGTTTCTCAAAATATTATTTGTTGGCATTTTTTTGTATTGAAATGGTCAGTTGGACGTGTGATTTGTTGCTTTGAGATGAACCATTACGGTAATTATTAAATAATTGTTGTTGATTGAACTGATGAAATTGAAATGAAAATGCATTGTTTTACCGCTTGCTTCCGCGCTGAGGTGAAGAACAATAAAATTAGTCAAATTACTTACTGTTTCGTATTGGCAAGTCGGCTGTTGTGCTTTGCAATAGGAAAGGTTTTGTGGTCCATGTTTCGGTCACCGTCGTCGTCGGTGTGCTGACGTGGCCAGTGGTCAATAGTCGTGTGACAAATTTCGGCGTCTCGCTGATTTCACTGACAGTGGGTGTGGGCGTGGCAGTTGTCGTTGACGTCGTGGTGGTGGTGAGGGTGGGTGTGGTGGTTTCACCGGGTGCAGAAGTATTGGTTTCGTCGGCTTGGGTTGTGGTCTTTGTCGTTTTGGTGTTCAGTCGCTCCCTTTCCAAAGCTTTGTTCACCGCTTCCATGTCGTTCTCACAAGCGCACCGTTGACAGCCATCCTGGCCTGTGACGATGATGCATTTCGGTGCCGGGTGTGGACATTTGACCGTTTCGCAACGTTTGATCGGCTTGCAATAACAATTGCTAGGGCATTTTCCATACCAAGTTATCACACACTCGTCCGGGCAGTGAAATGGTTCACCACATTCTGGATTTTCTGAAATTGAACTCTTTTCTCTTATTCAATATTCCATTAGCTGATATTCCAGCGATTGAAAATGGGGGGGGGGCAACAGGTATTAATTTCTAATTGGTACATTTCAACGAGCAGTTGTGCAATTTTATTCCACTCTAGAATGACCAATTTTGACAATATATCTGGTATGCTATTGAAAAAAGCAGCGATTTTTTCTATCACTATTCGTTGCACTTTTCTTCTTCTGATAATGAGACTTTGCACAAACCGGTTGAACAACAATGATGCTTCAGGCTTTTTTATATTCGGTGTTCAATAAACTTTTTCCTGTAAGCTATTATTCTACTTTTTTTTTTGAAGAAGGATATAAAACATATACATGTAACATGTACGTGGAAATGAAACAGTAATTTAAAAAGAAAAAAAATTAAGCTATGTATAATTTTTAAATATGAAAACAAAAATTAATAAATACTCAAAGTTGAAATTGTTCATCTTCAGTATTTATGTATTTTATTTTACTTTTCATATTTGATATATCAAAAAAAAAAAAGAAGAAGTAGATAATATTTTGAAAATGATCATTTTCACTGTTTATTTCAAAATAAAGGTGGAGTCGTATTCACAATGTTCTTTCTTCACTAATCATCAGTGTCCTAAAATCGTTCGCTCTAATTCAAAGCGAAACGGTGCAAATGCCAAATTAAACTGATCTGCTGTTACTGATAAAATGCATTTGATTAATACTTTTGATACTACACCTTTTGATGATAAGCTTCGATTGTTCAATTATTCTCTTTTAACATTGCACGCAATTTCTAGTTCACATCAAATTCACTTTCTACATTTTCAATGGATGTAATTATTTTTTGATGAAGAAGAAAAGGAAGAACTTTTTTTTTCTCATTTTTCTCATAATTTTTTTTAAAATGAAATCAATAATGTTCAATTATTATTCAATTAAATGTCATGAAAGTTGAAATAGATTTTTTTTTTTTTTGGTTTCATCTCTCCCTCTCTCTTTCATCAATCGGTTACTTATTTTCAAATTGTTTTGCTTTGCTTATTAATTTTTCTTTTTATTATTGTAATTTTGTCATACAATCTGTGCGGTTTAAAATGGAATTTTCAACATTAAAAATGAAAATTGATTGTTCAAAAATAGTTATTCGAGTTTTCTTCAGTATTGTCGACTGTGAATTATTATTATTCATTATTGATAAACAAGAAACAAAATCAAGGGAAAAAAACCACTTATGACAAAATATGCAAAATAAAATGCTTACCGTGTACGAAGGAACTGCCCTGACGAACAACAGCCAGTAGAAGAAGAAGAAGAAGAAGCAGCATGGTTGTCGGAGTTGGTTGGGATTTTTTGAATCGACGTCCTCTGGTCAGATTCATCACTACTGTCTGAACTGTATGAGAGTTTGCCGTTGAAATGAACACCAATTGCTTGTCTGTTTTGGGGGCTGGAAAATCTGCCCCAATCTGGTGTCCACGACGTCGTCAACACCAGCACAGCAAAAGCCAGCCAGATCGCCGAGCGATCTGATTGGTCGAATTGTCGTCATTTAAACTGATCTAGAAGAAGACACTGGTCGTGTTCTCTGTTCGTCTCAGTTCTCTCCTGAAGATGGCGTCTTTTTCGAACTTTTGGGCACCAGTTTGAGATTTCAAAAAAATAAAAATAAAAATAAATATGCAAAATTAACAATATTTTCTTTTTCAACGTAAACAAACAACATTGAAATTTTCACTAAATTTGGTATTGATTTCAAATTTTTATTCATGTCTAATTTGTACAAAATGAACACAAGCTTATCAATTGTCGCCTTGATGATAGTTTCTAATGAGTTGATTGTTCTGTTTTTTTTTCTTATTTTTGAAATTAAGGAACAAAAAAGCACAGTGTCAATCAATTCAGTTCAAATTTATCTGGTGACCTGGCCCCAATTTATTGCTGTGCACTTTTTGTCGCGAACAACTTTTCAAAAGTGAAAAAAGCTGCAAATAAATCTTTTATGCAAATTTCCATGCAATTTATTATCGTGAGATTCAAGAAAACCGGTTTCATTCTGCGACGTTTGTTTCAATTCTTCCTGATGAGGTAGGTCATTTGTTGTATTCTTTTTCATCTGACAGTATACTTTTTGCAATGCAATGCAGGATTTATTATTTGAAAATGAAATGGGCGAATGATTTATTTACTTTCAATCAATCTCAAATCTTGACAATTATTTGAACAATTTAAACGTTTCCTTCACCACAGTATGCGAACATTTTCAACAGTGGAAAAAAAAGTTATTTATTTCTTTTTTTATTATTTAAATAATTACAACAATCTTCATCATTTTCATTGGACACTGTCGACAGTTTTGATTTGTTGTTCAGCTTTACAATTTGATCCTTTTCGCTCGGTTGCTTTGTCGAAGTTTCATCATTGGCCAAGAAATGCCAACAGTTCCGCCGACATAATTGAACGGAAATACGCAACGACTGTTGCCATTTATGACGCAACACTTCAATATCCAGGGACATTCCATGTCGTTGTCGCACGACGGACCCGCCGGTTCGCCGCCGCCGACAATCGCAGCCGGGCATTGTCCAGCTTTGCTGTGCTTGCAGCACAGACCATAAAAACAATAATAACCATACGGACAACGAACGGTATAACAATTCTTCAAAGGCTTCTCTCCGTCCGGACACACCCCTGAAAGAACAATTCTCCAATTATTAATGCATTGTATTTGCAAAAAAATTTTTTTTTGTCACTTGGTGCAATTTACTGTCAACAACAGCAGCCTGCTTGGAATGTTTTTCGTTCAAATTCGACACATCGTCGTCAACTGGCAAACAGACTGTACTTTCTACACGCGTACAGCATTTGTGCTGTTCTGGACAATCGCCATCACTGGTACAAGAAGACAAAGCAACGGCAGACTTATTCTTTGCCAATTGGTCAGATTTGAAGGCAATTTTTTGAACAGAAATGCCATCACGCCATTGGATTAAAAAAATTAACAAAGCAAAGCAGTATTTGTTCATAATTGAAATTATTTTTGTGAAATTTTATAAACAATTTTCCAGAAAAAACGTCCTTCTCTTCGAAAGCAACTGACGCTATATATATATGTATATGTATATGTATATGTTCACTTTGTGGAGCAACAGTCGTCGTCAACAAACACTGTTCATCTTTATTTCAACGTTGTTGTGCTGCTGCAAGATGTCAGATAAACAATCGCCTCTTTTCACTGCATAAACAAGCAATGTTTACTTGTAATCAATCGAATAGGATCACTTTGAAAATTAAGTATTTCTCAGGCCAGCCGCGCTTATTCTGTGGGTAAAAATTCTGATCAAACTTCGTTATCAAAACTATCTCTCAACTAAGCAATTTTGAACAATCTCTGCATAACATAATGTGATAGTTTAAATTTTATTTTTTATCTACATTTTTATCTAAATAAGAATTTAAAATTTTATAATACACTCCAACTGTTTCACTAGTACATGTAAATTTCCAAACATTATTAATATATGTGTAAATATATAAATATAGTATATATATTTGGAAATATGAACATGCTTATCAATTCAACTTATGCATTTGTTGGTGTCCACACTCTAGCCAAGGTCTAGAGAGCCTAAATAAATAGATATATTTCATTTATGAAAAATAAGTAATCATTAAGTAAAAGCTACTTTTTGCTTTTGGTAGAAAATCGTATTCGTTTCCACTTCTGAAATAAAGCAGGTGAACATTTTCAACAAAAAAAATACTCTCTTTCAAAAGCATACCCTTTTGCGTATTGGGGTTCCTTTGTAATCAAACTCTTTCTTTCCTATAATTGATTAAATTAAAGAAATCAAGAAAATTTTACACAACAAACCTTTTAAAGTAGTAACGCCATTCTTTATATATTCCTGCAGATCTGAGATTCTAGTTTTAACCGCACGTTCTCCTTTAAACAACAGCGTGCTTTTAATAATAAAAAAATTATTTAATGAAAAAACATTTACTCAATAAATTCTTCACTAGAGTAACAAAATCTTCAGCTGCTAAAAATTGACAAAACGATTTGAGCGACTCTTTAAGTTCCCTAAAAAGAAAACAATTAAAAAATCAGTTGACAGCAAAACGACGAAAGCAAAAATCACCTCTCTTCTTTCATTCTCCTAATATCATAAGGAGAATATTTCCAGGGATTTGTATTTCCAGCTATTTTCTGATCTTTGAAAAACTGCGCCACCAAATCATAATCTCTCGACAGGCTTTTAGCTCTGCAACGCTCTCTCAGTTGAGCAATGTACATGTTTATGGCGCACAGTATAACTTCTGAAAATTCAATCAAATTGCTTTGCAAATTGAGCATAAGATCAGATCAGGTCAATCAAAATTACCTTTGTCCAATTCAGAGCAATCAGGAACAAATATTAAGTTTGCTATAATAGACTCTGCTTCATTCAAATACTCCTAAAACGCAATTTAATGAAAATATTTCTTGAAAACCACCAGACATTCAGTTACTTTCTCATAGTCATCTCGATCAGGCATGTAGGCAAGTAAACGCAATTCATTTGGATTTATTTTACTCAGTGATTCTTTCACTTCTGCAGACAAAGTCTCATCTTAAAGCAGTGACTTTAATACTTTTGGCAAAATTATTTTTACAAAAAAAGCATTTACCGACTTCTATGTTGCTAGTGTGATCAGTGAGCTTAGGGTACTGTACGTTACCCAAAATTTCCAGTCCAAGGCGACCATTCAAATAGCAATTTTCGTAGTGTAACTGAATTTCTTCTGGTGAACGAGAAGGATTCACAGCTTTCTGCACTTCTTCCCAATCTCCGAGATTGTAACGTTCAATCATATCTAACATTCGAAACTCTTCACGAGTTGTCCACGCTTCCGTTTGTGCATCGAATTCATTTGGAAAAGCGCATGGTCCCCCAATATTCTAATGTAAACAAGCAAAATATGCATTAAGTTCCATTTGAGATAATACGTTGTTTTTGCATTAAATTTAAAAACTTTAAGCCATTTTACACCGAAAAATCATAAACAAAGTTGTATGTATGCGTAATAAATTCATTTTTCGAAAATGATAATAATAGCTTGAAAAGAAATGAATTCAACTTACATGAACTCGATAACCATGGACGCGTTTGTGCTGACCCAGCTCAGCGCCACAGCAGAAGCATAAACCGCACAACACCAAATCAGTGCATTCAGTGCATTCAAAAGAAACAGTCATGATAGGTTCAATGCAGTTACAGCAAAGCAAATGATTAGCAGTACCGTTATTCATTTTCTTCCAAAATTTAATAAACTTCTCCAAAAAACAAAAATTATATGTCTATATAATATTTACCAATCATCTTCAAAGCATATATAAAATAAACGATATTAAGAATCCTTTGTTTACAATGAAAGATAGCTTTACATACTGTGTGTATAAGTACAGTATCACTGATAATTATGTCATATAGCAGCAAAAGGGAAAAACAATAATCAATACATCACTGTATTTCATCAACTGTAAGGATATTAAAAACGCTTGATTAAAAAATAGTATTATCTCATTAATTATTATTGTATATCAAATGGCAGTTACTCGCACTTTTAGGAATTACAGAAAATAACAAATACACTTCAAAATGCTTACATTATATGACGAAACGAAACACAAATTAGAGCTAGCATAAAATCTATTTCTACCACCACATTATGACGCGTTCTCATCAGGTCAAGTACCAGTCGCTAAAAGAAAATTAGGTTTAATGCATGTCTTACTGTACAAAAATAATTTTACATTTCAAAATAAATTTGTAATGTGAAACTCAGTTATTCGAGTTATTCACAATGAAAAATAAAGATGTGTTTTACAATTCCACTATTCGGTCAAACAAAGAGACTGCACACAATAAGATTCCTGATTTAGTTTTAGCAACAGATTCGAATACAACGAAGCAGATTCATCAACAGTCATTTATTTTGAAATTCATTTCAGACGATTCATTTTGCGTGCCAGCTTCATGTTTTTCTTCGCTGATGGTTCTCTTTCGGATGGCGAAGGCTGAAATATCCAAGGAGCCAGAACACTGATCCAGAGTTTGTATATAATAAAACATGGACACAGCAAATACAACGCCCAAAAATATGCATGTATAAGAGATAACAGTTGGAGGATAAATGACAGAATAATTGCATCTTTGCAATATTCGCTAATGCCTCCTTCTAAATTTAAATCAACTCCACCATCCAACAAGTGACCAGTATCACTGTAAACTGGCTTGGCCAAGTATCTCATAAATTGCAAAGCAGTAATTTGGATAATTACTGAAATTATGTACAACAGCCAACTTTTGGAAAACACATTTCCATCAGTAAAAAAAAAATAATGAATTAAGAAATGGCAAACACATCCACACGAACTCATTATTAAATAAAAAATAAAGGTTGACTTGTTTTCCTCCACAATCTTTTTCTGTCCTTTAGCCATCTGCTTTCCTTTCGTCGCCATTTTTTGCTAAAAACTCGCTAATGTAACAAAAATTATAAAATTTACTCAAGGAGACTAACCTACAAACAAATATTTTCTTATACTTCTAAATTTAAGATAACAAATTTAAACAATATAAATATTATATTAAAAAATATATAACCGTGGAATTATAATAAATAAAAAGTTACATTAACAATACAAACGTAAACGGGAAAAGAAAAACAGTGATTACAGTCTTAATGATAATGATGTTTAAATATATTAAAATCCTTCTTTACTCTGGCATTTTAAGAAATAAATTTATAATTAAAACAAAAAATTAAAACTATAATGTTGCATGATAAAAATAAATTTATAAAGAGTAAGTAAACACTTTTTTTATGTTTACATTTCTGAAATTGGATGAAAAATTTTTATTATTTAATTGATCAGAAAAATTCATTCAAAATTAATACTGTTTTTCTAACGCACACCGATAAAAAGCAAAATGAATTTATATCTTATCTGCTTTTGCAAACATGTTTGTGCAGTGTGTAACATGAATAAAATTCCCAAAAATTTAATAAATAAGATTGAATTTTGGAATATTCTTTAATTCATGATATATTGTTTAACATTTTTACATTTTATAATAATAATGTTAATAACACTGTTTAATAATTTTATCAAAACCCAAATCTATTCTACGTGAGGAAATGCATAGCAACATTTTAATTATGAGAATTCTTCAGCTTTGCGCAGAGGCGATACCGTAGCCAGTGAGGTTCTACCGAGGTGCGGTTATTGCTGGTTGAAAACTTTAACCAATTCCCCGCCTTAAAAGTCTGAAAAATGGCTTTTAATGGCAATTTTTGAAAGCCCGCAAGGGCAACGATTTATTAATGATGTTTGACAGTTTTTCATAAATTTGTTTTAATACTGTTCATTATCAAACGGGTGATCATTGTTGATGTGTGAATTATTAGAATTTTCAAAAACTGTTCGTACATTTATTTACTTGTTATTACTATACAACTTATAGTTACACATTACATTTACACAACAAAACACAATATAATATACATTTTATTAAATGGTTCGTTCGTTTCGCAGACATAAAAGAGTAAGCCAAAACAACAACGTTATATGTATAATAAATATTCATGTGTGTAAGTAGAAAAATTCAAGTTATAAAAATAACATGGATAATTACAGTTCGTCTGATTTAGCAAGATGTACCACATTACTTTCCAGTTCTTCAAGTTCGCCACATTCTTCGCAGAGAGATTCTCGAATACCAAAATCAATGCAATTTTGACCAACACATTCGCAACATCCTGTATGAAACCAACGGTAAGCAGAGGCTCCCATGCTTGAACAAGCACTTCGACATTTTTCCACTGACAAGCATTGTTTCAGAAAAGCAACAGTACAGTTCACATTTATCAAACTTTCCATTTCTTCACGACGCTGTTCAATGTTAAATTTATAAAAGAAGCCCGGCTCCAAAGTGGGAAATGAATGCACAGTCCACTTTGAATCCGGCGACAACGGTTGGGCAGTGACCAATTCAAAAAGGCTTATTTGATCTTCGGCTGGATTTAAAGATTCAACATAACTTCGCATTGCCATTCTTGGGTCAATAGGAACTGCAGCACGGCATAAACCCACGCATGAACAACAATCGGTGAATAATTCACCCAAACAATGAAAACAATCTTTGCAACAAGAACAGTTTTTATTCACCAAATCTTCTGGTGTCATTGAGCAATTACAACTCTTGATTAGCATACATTTTGATACTCGTGGACCGCAGATTGCTTCACTACAACTGAAATTTCGCGTCAGCAGTCCAAAATTACCAACAAAAATGGATAAAAATGTGGCAAACAACAAGATAATCATAACAGTTCGATAAGGCACTAATTCAACTTATGATACAAAAATGGTACGTTCAAAATTCAATCTGTTTGAAATTTTTGCACTAAAAGAAAGCAATTAAAATGCTATAATGCTACAGTGAAACTAAAAATCAAGTGCAATTTAAGGAAGCGCTTTGATATTTCATAAACGAAACTTTTACAATTGCATTTCATAATATGCATTGTTGTTTCAACATAAATTTTAAAACTGATCATAGGTAAAACGTTTAAATTTTGAATTAAACTATTTGTGACGCAATCTTGTGGTTCAAATGTAGAGCCATTCTATTTTAAAAATTTACTTTCTTAACTTGCAGATAGCAGCTAATAGTGTCTTTAGATTTTAATTTTGTTAATATCATCTTCATTTATATTAACATATAATAAATTCATGCTTTCTTTTGCTGGCAACAACTGGCACTCAAAATTTACTGATTTTAATTTTTGTAAAAACTGTTTTTAACTTATTCTTTAAATGAATGCTGAATTTTTACAATAATAAAATTATGTAATCGCTTCAATAATTCTGCATAAAACTGAAAATTTTATAAGCCGGTGTATTGTTTAGATTTACTGTAATGCTAACTTGACTTTTATTATATAAATTTTGTAGAGATATTTTTTCTACAGAAGTGTTTATTTTCCAAGCTGTAACGTTTTTTTATTATTTATTATAATTTTAAAGATCTATGGTTGTTATTTATTATATTTCATACGTATCAGTAAAAAGTTTTACAATTTAATTTTAACATGTTTATCTGATTTCAGTATTTATCATGTTGGTCACCAGTTTAAACGATGTGAAAGTATATAATTTAAGTGCTGGAAGATCACTCCCAGACGTAAGTTATTTAATATGATATGTTTGTGTTTTAAACAACGCAATTTTAGTGGTTGTCCGATCGTAAAAGACGCAGGTTAATTGGCAAAAGCGTTGGTAAGCGTTTCATTTAATGCATTTTTTATGATACTAACTTTTTTGCTTGAAAAGGATTGCAAAGGCGAATTGAACTAATTCAAGATTTTGCCATGCCAGACGCCAGCGATACGGTTGTTATGTCAAATGATGGAAAATACATTTACGCAGCCGGTGTGTTAGTTGATGCAACTGTAGCTCTACTTCTTTTATAGAACAATATATTTAAGGTACTTACAAACCAAGAATCCGTTGCTATGATGTGCAGCAGCTTTCTTTGAAATTTGAACGTTGCGTCGATAGTGAAGTGATTAAAATGAAAGTTCTCAGTGATGGATATGAAAAGTTGGTTATGATAGAAAAAGAGCGTTGGCTTGAATTCCACGTTCAATATGGTCATTACTTTCGAACACGTATTCCAAAATTTGCTCGTGATTTCTCATACATTGAATCAACTGCAGAATTATATATAGCAGGCTCTGGGTTACAGATTTGTTTAAACTGCTTTTTCCTAGGAACATATTAATTAATTTGCAGGCCAGATATTTTTCGACTAAATTTGGAACTCGGTCAGTTTAATACTTCATTGAACACATCAGCCTCTTCGTTGACTGCTTGTGATGTAAATCCTGAACATTATCTTTTTCTTACTGGCACATACGAAGTAAGTACTATGATTATATATACGTAAAATTTGTGTACATGTTGTTTATTTTAGGGAAAAATTCTTGCATTCGATCCACGGGTCTCAAAATGTGTTGGTGAATTAAATTGTACTTCTGTTGATCAAATAAAATTTTCAAGGTACAATTTACTTGCCATGACTTTTTGCTTCTGTATTTTTTCTACGTTGATACTGCTTTTTTACATGCTATCATTGATATTTCAGAAATCCAATTCCATCCGTTTCGTGTTTAAAGTTTAAAAATGCTTTGACTTTTGCTGCTGGCATGGAAAACGGCTTGGTAGGTTGAGTGAATTTTTTTTGTATATGTTATGAAATTACATTTTTTTTTTTATTTCTTAGGTAATGTTGTACGATATCCGAGGTACAAGTCCTATGTTAGTTAAAGATCATCAGTATGGAAAACCGATTAAAGCGATAGCTTTCAACAGTCAACCTGAAATTGTTTTGTCTGCTGATTGTAAAATTGTAAAATTATGGCACGAAAGAGATGGAAAGCCATTCACATCAGTTGAACCAAACGTGAAAATAAATGATTTATGTACAGTACCTGATTCAGGTAAACAGAAATAAATTAGCAGTGCGTTTGTATATTTTTGTTTTTTATTTGCTTTGTCAAATAGGAATGTTTTTCCTCGCCAATGATTCACAAAAAATTCTCACTTATTATATTCCAAGTTTGGGACCGGCTCCTTCGTGGTGCTCGTTTTTGGACAACATTACTGAAGAATTAGAGGAAATTAATCAAGCAGGAGGTTGATACTTTCATGTTTATGATTAGAAATATTTGATTAGTTTTATTTTTGTGATTTATTTTTCAGTTTTCGACGATTATAAATTTGTTACTGCAAGCGAATTGGCAGAGTTAGGTTTGAGCAGTTTGATTGGAACCAATCTGCTTCGAGCGTACATGCATGGATACTTTATTGACAATCGCTTGTACAACAAATCAAAGCAGCTTTTGAATCCATTTGCATATGATGAATATAGAAAAGCAAAAATTCGAGAAAAAATTGATGAAGAACGAGGAAATCGTGTAAAAGTAGTGGTAAGCATTTTCATTTTTTAAGCAGTTTTTATTATATGAAATATTTTTGTTGGTTATTTTTAAGTGTATAATGTATTTTGAAAAAAAAATTAACTTAGATATGCAACAGAAGTGTAAATTTTTATTTAAGAAAAATATTTATTATTTGTTAGAAATTACCATCGGTAAATAGAGAATTGGCCGAACGGTTGATGATGGAAGCAAGCATGTCACAGAACCAAAATTGTCCAAAGCGTTCGAAGAAAAAGCAGATACCTGAACAGAATTTAATGCAGGATAGTCGTTTTAAAGATTTGTTTGAAAGATCTGACTTCCAGATTGATCCGGAAAGTGATGAATTCAAGATGCTCAATCCAGCGTTGGTGAAGCTTCAACAAGCCAAACGGGAAAAGCTACGCAAATGGAAACAGGAAAACCTGGATGTATATAGATTTTATTTTTTTTTTAACTTTAAATGTTTTCATTTATTTTAATGTTGGGTTTTGATTAGGATGAAGAGGAGAAGCAGACTAGCCGTGAAGCATCAGAATCATCCGAAAACAACTCTAGCGTTGAAGAGAGTAGTGAAAGCTCGTCAGAAGATGATGAACAATTTCGACAGGTTTTTGAATTTTAAATTTGTTAAATTTTAATTGTTAGTGTAAATGATTTTTTGCAGAATATCAAAGAAACTTACCGAGAATTGAGAAATGCTAAATCCACGACCAGGAATCGAGATTTTTCTGACGAAGAAATGGAAAAGACGTTGCATTCATTTTCAAACGTTAGATTTATGGAAATGTCGAATTCTGGAGCGGTTTACGGTTCCGAAACGTCTCTCAATGGTGAAAATTGGAAAGAGTAGGTTTTTGAAGAAGCAATCAATTGGAATTGTTTTTTAATTTCAATGCTTATTCTTAGCGTCCCAATTGAGAAGCGATTGTATATGCAGCCTGTGTCGCAAAGTGCCAAAGTTTCTAGATTGCAGAATATGGAAATAGTGGCCCAAGTGAAGCCGGTGGGATGTTTTATTTTAATTGTTAATGTTGTCAACTTTTGCTTTCATTCAATTAATGATAATTAATTCTCTTCTGTTCTACAGAAAAGCGTGCAAGAACGAGAACGACGACAAGAATTGCACAGACGAGAAAGAATAGAAGGGAGAAGATCAGCAGCTGCTTTGAAAAAGAAGAACTTTTCGTCACAACGACGATGAAGGAATTCAAAAAAAAACAAACAAACAGACAAACAAACAAACAAACAAATAAATGAATGAATGAATAAATAGAAATAGGATAAAAGGATATGGTGAAAAATCAGTCAGTCGATGACTCTTCTGCGCAGGTATGCTTTCAATGTGTTTGGGATATCGAATTGGTTGACAGTTTTGTTGGTGCACAGATTTTGCTGTCTTGTCTTGTTGCAACGTAGGCGATTTTGAATAAAAACCCGACACAGATGCTTCAACGACTCTGGACTGCTTTTGGCTAACCAGCATTTAAATTCACCGTCTTCAGGTATGGATTTTTGATAGGACAACATCCAAGTGGCGAAACCGAGCGAATCGCATCCAGCGTTTAGAAGAACCTTGATGCAGCTGAGTTGTCGACGTAGCATTTCTCGAATGTCCGCTGTTGTGCCTTGAAATCCTCTGTTGATGACTGGTAATACGCAGTAGTAAAATGGCGTGAATGATCTTAAAAATGTTGTGCTTGTTGTGATATCTCTAATCAGCTTGTTAATGGGAACGAGATTGCTTATTTACTTTCTGTCCATCATGTCTGGGTCTGCTTTCCATTTGATCAATAATTCTGCAATTTTGGCTGCTCCACAAGCGGCCGCATAGTGCAAAGGTGTTGCACATTCCAGATTGCGGGTATTTACCTGTAAGTAAAAGCCGTTGAAACCGTCTTCAGAGAATTACAGCTATACAAGAAGTCAACTTTGCCCTGTCTATCATTCAGATTGTACATTTCGACAAGATTAACTGTTTTTTTTTATAATTTAATTTTTACATAAAAAAACTTCACTTACTTTTCCTCCATACTGAAGCATAGTAGATACGCACTTTACATTGTTGTGGATAAGTGCATTGAGACATAAAATGTGCAATGGAGTGTTGCCGTTGTAATCGCAGTGATTCACCTGCGCTCCTGGATATAAAAATTGAAATCAAAACTGGAAATCAATTTTGAAGTCGAAATTTCACCAGAAGAAGCAAGTAATTCAATCATTGCTTGCCGGCCGTGATAAGCTGCTTTGTGCAACGTTGAGGAGCCGTTGACGTTGACAAACAGCACATTAGCGCCAGCTTCAATTAATGCCTAGAAAATATTTCAGATTTTAAAATGAAATGAAATATTTTCTCATCCGTTGTTGTTGTTGATTTATTTCACAACTCAAGAATGGTTATCTCAACACAACTAAGGCAAAAAGTCACGAATGGAAAGCTAACAGAGGAAAACTTTTATGGCAATTAAAATTGTATTTAGTGAAAGAGTATATAGTATAATTCAGTGTCAGCATGTGTAAAGTTGTACATGAATAGAAAGCTGCAAAATTAATTACAACTGTTGTTTTGTAATGCTTGACGTATAAATTTGAAAAGCTTATTAATCAACTGATTATTTAAAACACGGTTTAAACAGAGTATCTTTCAGAATAAGTAGAATTATATCTTAATTTCAAAGTATACTGTCATACTTTAGCAATGCTCAAATGATTGAGAGCAATCGCTTCTTCTAAAGCAGTTAGTCCATTTTTGGCGCTTGGATTCTCGTGGTCCCACCAAGGATAATTGACATCTACGCCTAAAATTAAAAAATACAGACATCTAAAAAAGGATATTTCCATTCGTTGCCTGCTTCAATGACACGCATCAGAAGGTTCATATCGTTTCGCATAACTGCAATATGAAGATCACGAACCGATGATGGCATACGTAGAAGAACAGGTACGTCAATTTCCCGACGGCGCCACAACTGTGACTGCTGCTCACCCATAGCTAAAATTCTCAAAGTTATTAAGTTTTATCTGACTATTTAAAAACTTATCGTAAAAGTTTACATCTTAAAGCTATCTACATAGCAATATCAAAAATTTTTAAGAACCATTCCTCAACTATACTTTGTCTTAACAGTACATAATTTATCACTAATCTACAGCATTCAAAATTCACTCTAGACTAAACTGTGGAAAAATATAATATCAAAATAGGTTGTGTGTGTTACCTTTAAAGCGAGCCTTTCATGATAAAGAATTTTCAATTTTTCAAAATAAGAAACTCTTGTGCATACTGTAAGCTTGAACTTAAGCTTTAATGTAATTCAAGTTTTAGAAAATAAAGGCATATATTATTTTGTCCTTAAGAAAATAATGTTTTGAACATAATTTAAGCTTATGTTATTGCAAGTTTCGGTTAAAACAGTTCAGCAGTTGCCACAATTAATCTGAGAAATGAATAAATATCTACATAATTGGATATTAGACTCTCCTCACGTTTATTTCTGAAATTTACTATTCAAATAGCAGTTTCTTTTAGCTTCATAAAATTTTCATTGTTTATAAAATTTCACTATTTTTCGAAATGCTTGCTTATTTGCTTTCTGAAGTTTCATCTTGCAAGTTTTTTCTGTTTAAAATTTTATTTTTATTGTAGAAATAATTATAAAATAGATCAGTTAAAAATTAATTAATTAAAGTTTTTTTGAAGCAATGAATTGATTTGTTTTAAAATGAAACATATTTGCAACATCGCAATATCACAAATAATGCTCAGTATGTCAAATGTTGTGGCAAGAAAGCAGATGGAAGAAGTTCAACAACTGTGGTTTTTCTGATTTCTGTTCCATTTTTGTTCGTCAGATATACATCAAAATTGCCAAACTAAAAAAATTACTTGTTTAATAAAAAATTTCTTCAAAATCATATTCATTTATTTATTTTTATTTACAGTTTAATTGTTTATGTACATTAATAACAAAAGTGATACTTGCCTCACAGAGAAACTGACGGCAAGCTCCACATGGTGTAGGAAACTGATCAATATCACTAAAGCATAAATTTTCAAAACGGAGAGAGAACGAGAGAGAGAGAGAGAGAAAGAGAGAGAGAACTTGCATAATGTATTACGTATTGATTGCAATAGCTTTAAACTGCTTCTGTCCTTCTGAAATTGCTTTCAATAAAGCAGTTCGTTCAGCACAAACGGTTAATCCATAAGAGCAATTTTCAATGTTGCAACCTAAAAATTAAGAAAATAATTTCATTTATTAATAACTAATTATTAATCAATCAGTTCATTTTCGTTCATCACTGCAGGTTAAATTAAGCAAACAACAAAGCTAATCCTTATCAGCTTGCTGATTTGAATATAATCTAAAAACATATACATAGTACACTGGTACTGTAATAAATGAACATTGTTGTGTGTGAACAGCTAGCTTTGTTTAAAGCTAACTAGCTAGCTAGCTTGAACGCCCTGTCACTGCAATTTGCTTTCTGAAATTGTACTTTTCATGTAAGTAATACAAATTGCATCTTACATTTTATTTAAAAATTTTATAATGTACTTAAAATTATTTTGCTACACTGAAAAATTACTTTAATTTATTGCTATATTATAGCAATTAACTTTTTTTTGTCGAATTTCTAAAATGTGTGCAATATTACATAATAAATAGAAATTGCTTAAAAATAAAGTAAATAAACAAAAGTGCATGCTTGTATTTTACCTTTGTATACAGTGCCATCACGGCAAAGCAATGCCGCTCCAACTCTGAATTTACTGTAAGGGCTGTAGGAGAATTCTTTTGCGGATATGCTGTCCAATATTAATTGAGAAATGCTACTTTCCATTTTCGCTTGCTGCTACATTAACCTGTACAGTAGCCTAATAGATAGCGTGCAAAACTAGTTTAATGCATTTAAACCATTCAAAGCAGTTGATCGTCCAGGTAGAACTGTAGAACCAGCAGAAACTGAATCAACAATCATTTTGTAAACAATTTTGTGAGATGTGCAATTTACTAAAATCAATAAATTTTTCAATCATGCTAATAATTTACACTGGTGATGCGCTATCAGTTTTACTTTGAAGTGAACAACACCGTTATATGCTGCTGTATGAACAAAATTTGTTTTCTTCAATTTCAATCATTTATGAAAAGCATTTTCTGAATTGCATTTTCAACAGATTACATACGATATGTTACATTGTCAATATTTATAATTATGGGAAATTATTTATATATAATATTATTTTGCAATAAGAATGCATTTATTAGTTTTTGAAAATTAAAAAAAATGTATACTTTCAATAATGATTATAGTAAAATATTTTTTATGCTAAAAAATGAAACATTTACATGTAATTATTATTTTTTTAATGAAAAGTAGAATTTGAGAAAAATTTGCGCAAGTTTGGCAGCTGACAACTGTTAAAGGCTGAACAGTTGACAAGCAATTGATCAATGTTTGTTTGAAACAATTTCACCTTTCTGCTCTGATAATTTCGTCTACGCAAGCAACAAACTTCGAGTCAACTCTTATTTGTTTAGCTTTCCATCAAATTGAAACTACATTTGACTTTGATCAGCATTCAATTATTGCAATTTTATTAATAAGAAAAAATTTGAAAACAGGCATCTTCATCATCATCAATACGAATAATAATCATATTGCTGTACAATTCACGAACATGACGCTAATGAAATTTTGACAATAATCACTTTAGATTTGTTTATCACAACAACAAAATTTACATACAGAATTGAATCTACAATGCTCTTTCAAAGTGAACTAAGTAGCCTTTGGCAACGATTACAGATCTACACTGATCCATCACCGTATAACGACAGGCGTAAATGGCTTTCCAAGAGCTGGCTAGCTTTTCTGGTATTTGAAAACAATCCACAAATAAATCGTTCACTTGTTTATCAGTCAAGAATGGATGTGGATCGACGTGGCAGATCAAAGATATATCTTTGGATTTTGCATAATCAGTCAATTCTTTGGTAAAATTACAGCCTTTGACCTGCGCTACTTTGGGCTTCAGGCGCCCTTGGAGTCGATCGAACAATGCTTGAAGATCTTTGTCGTTCAGGTCAGCAACGCCGGCTTCATGGATCAATCCCCTTTTGTGCAAGTCTTCAATAGCAGGCCAGACGAGTTCAAATTGCTTGGCCAGTGGTAGCTTGCACTTGCTGTATTCAAGCGGAGGCAACGCGACAATCACTTGATCAACAGCTTGCAAGTGCAATTCACTCAAAGCATTTTCCGTGCAAATGCGAACCGCCTCCGGATCCGGTGAAGAGAGAAACACCTTCACGACAACTTTGTTGATCAATTTTTCATGCATTTTCACATTCAACGTTTCCAAAGATTTCCAATTTTTAATAAGTGCAAATTTACTTTCGTCCAGCGAATGGTTCGGTTCCGTCTGCCAACGGGCCAACTGTATCCGAAGGGATTCCACCAGCTCTGCCGAAGGATCGCTGAAATCACGACTGCGAAACGTTTCACCGCTGGTGATGTCGCCGGTGTGCACGCGAAATTGATTAGCATTTTTCAAAAAGTCTAACAAATTCACCATATGTTGTGCTGTGCTGATCGAACCAAACAAGCACAACGGTTACTTTTCACAACACTGTATGTACTTCAAATACATTGCTATTTAATTACTCGAACATGATTTCCATTTTTGTATAAGTACTGTATTTGTGTATAATTGGATTTTTTTCAAATCAATTCTGCTGATTGGTAAATTGTTGATTATTTTTGTGTACAGTTTAATATTTATTTCGTGAAAATTTGAGCAGATAAATTTGAAATCATTGAACAACTTTTTCTATTGCATTTGCAATGGCAAAGGTTCTATCGATAATGGTTTATTTTGTTGTTTGATGTTAAAAATTTTCTAATAATTATATTTGCGTGCAATATTCGTTGCTAAACATTTGACAATTTTACCTGAAAATCAAAATATGACTGTATTAAAAGTTGTATTTCAATTTTTGACAAATAATTTTAATCAACGAATCATTCTGTTGGGAATGTGTTTTAGTATGAATGATTAATTCAATTATTTAATTCAATATTGTTTCATTTTTTCATTCGATTTCTCTCGTTGATGCAATGGAATAATTGTACTTTTTTTCCAAATTCTATTTCAGAAGCTGCATCTTATGCAAATGAATGCACTATTCGTATGAAAAAATTGCTTTGTTCGAATGGTTCCAAATATGCGTCCTAATTGTCCAATACGAAGCATTTACGCTATTTGTGTATGAGAATTCCAGTTTTTCTCAAACTATTTTTAATATGAATTCATTTAGCGGATGAGACGGTATTACTGTAATGAACGAAGTGATAATAAAGTGGTTTCTAATAAAGCACCCCCACTTTGGGAAAATCCTTGGTTTTCTCCGGAGGAGACGTACAAACGGGAGGTAGTGGAGAGTAAGGAAGAATTCAAATGGGTGAAAAGGCTGTTTCCGAAAACAATAATTCCTGATGTGCCCAAGCATGATTCCTATCCAACACCATCCGGATGGATGCCGCCAAAAGGTTTGCATAAATTTTTTGTTCTTCATTTTTATAATGCAATTTCAAAACGTATTCAGATCCTCCTTTGCCATTGCCTTACTACGTTCGTCGAACACGTTATAATTTGTTTCCTATATACAGTGAAATGCGTCGCGACGAATTGAATCTGACGACCATGGAATTTTCTTTAGTGAAGCTGATAATTTTATGCAAAATTGACGGCGACATTTTTGTAATATTTCAAGTCAAGTTAATCACGTTTAAATTTTGTAATGATTTTCTTTGACGTAGGCGTGTGAAAAAGATTTGGTTGCTTTTCTCGAAGAGAGGCTTGGTCGCAAAATTGCTTCACATGTTAACGAGCCACAAGGAAAAATTCGAATACTAGGTGCAGAAGTTGTTGATATTGAACAGTTTCTTCTTAAAAATGGGTTTTAGTAAAAAAAATTGATTTAATAAATTATTTCTCTTATTATATACGCGCAATGTCTTGTTGACATGAAAGTATCGGTTTCAGTAATGGTTTTTTTTTCAAATTAACATATTATACATGATTACTCAGAATGGAAATTGAAAGTGCTTTTAATGATTTTGAAGTTTTGCTTTCGAAATATATAGAAAAACATGAAGCATTAAAAGTAAGCTTTTCGGCGCACAATACAAATAGTCCATTGATGATTCATTTAGGAACGACTAGGCATCAGTGAACAGTCTGCTAAGTTGAGGACAGACGAAATTTTGCAATACAAGGAGGAAATAGTAGATTAAAGAAAAACCAGCAACTTTTAATTTGCATAAATTATGTGTAATAAATTATAGGATAAATTGAATGGTGAGATTGAGAAACAGTCTGCAAAACAGAGCTGTGAACTGTTGCGTGTTCGAAACGAATACGAAGAACGGGAACAATATCTCGCTGTCCAGCTCGTAAAAAAGCGGAAACTTGTTTGATTTTTTCTGTCATGTTAAGCGCATTCGGTTTATTTAGCAAAAGAAGTCTATATTAGTGGAGGCGTTAGAAAAAGAAATTTCTTGGCTTAAGAAAGAACTGATGGATCATAAGGTGTTTTTTGTTATTTTAATTTTCTCAATATTTTGTTACTATATAATGTTATTACAAATATAAAATTTTGTTTGAATTTGAAGCTGGAAAAGATGGAAGCTGACCAGACAAAAGCCGACTTGCAAGTGCAGTTGAATGATGCCGTGGATGTGAAGAAAGCACTGCGTGAGACTGTGGAAAAATTTGATTGTCGTTCAAAATTTTTGCACGACCGATGCGTCAACGTCGAGGAAAAAGTGAAAACATTAGCATTTGTTGGTAAGCTTGTTTATAGAGAAATAAATATTTTAATTTGCCCTTACTTTTACCTTTCAGTGGAACAGTCAGCAGATTTGTACAAAAAGCTCGAAAACGCTTTCAAGCTGCAACAGATTGACATGAGAAATTTGGAAAATGAGAAAAATCAACTTCACAATCAACTGATCATGGCAAGAGGTGATTTAAATAACTTTCAAATGAAAGTTGATTTAAACAAAGTTTTGAACCATTTTTCGGAAACAAGAAATGAAAGAAAGGTTTGTGCATTTGCGTTGAATTACAAAACGCTGGTGAATTTCTCTGAGATCCCGTTGAATTTGATATCCACTTTTTTAATACTGAAAGCTGTGAAAAATTAATTTGGAAATAATTTGAAACTTCAATTTCAGTTATATATGAACAATGATAACGCAGGAGATCGTTATGAAGAACTTTTGAAAGAAAATCAAGTAGGCTTTGAATTGACATCTTCATCATTATATTAGTCTATCATTATTGATTGTTCATATCATATCATATCATATTAGTCTATCATTGAAATCTATCATTATTAGATTGTTGATTTGTATTTTATAATTGTTATCAGATATTGAATCAACTGTTAATGGAAAGTCAACAACTGATTCAAGCACAGCTAAATTTCAAAGAAAAAGCGGAAAATGAAATGGAACGTCTTCGTAGAGAATTGAACAGAATTTCAAAAGACAGCACTATATTTGATGATCATCAGGTGGAAAACAATTTGGCTAAGTTGATTAATTTTTGTTGTGTTTTGTACATTTGAACAACATTTTCATTATTTTATTCAGGACGGAAATTTGGAGGGAAAAAATTGCAAAGAATGTCAAAAATGTGTGGTTCAAATCGAGCAGTTGCAAGTGAAAATCGCAAGCTCGATCGCGAATGAAGCAGAAAGCCGAAATGAAGCGCAACAACTTCGAATACGCCTAGAAGCAGCCGAGCACAAACTTGCCAAATTGAATTCTGTTCTATCATTGAACACTTTAACCGATGTTAAGGCAGAAAAATGAATTTTTATTAGAAAAATTAATTTTTTTCATGTTAATCTTTTGTTTGAAATTATGTTCTGTTGTATTTTCTGTTTGGTTTTTATGATAAATTTTTATCTTTGTGGTTTTTTCACTTTTTACACTCTTTTTAATTAAAGATTAACTATAAAAATATTAATTAAGAAAAATTTTCAACATCATAAATTACACTTAATATGAATATATTATGTACATATTCAAATTATAGCAATTACAGTATGAATGTAATAATTTCATTGTTTCATACTGTAATTTGATATTTGTAAAAGTTGGATAATTCTCACTATAAAAGTATGCTTTATTGTTTTGATGAATAGAAACAGATTTTATTCTAAGGCACGATTTTGTATTAACTTTAGGCAAAGATTAATAAACGATGAGGCTACTGTTTTACAGTTATATTAAAAGTACTTGCTGAATGTGTGACAATTTGAAGTTTGGAAGTTATTTATATTCAAAATGTGTCAGCATTTTATTCATTTTAAATTTTGATTTAGTAAAATTTTCTCTTTAAAATGATTTTGATCATTTGTCTAAATATTAAGTACAACTCTGTATTAATGATTGTTTCATTTTTTCACTCTTTCGTTGTATCCGTCGATTGCACCTTCGTTTCAGGACAGCAACTTTAGCGCTAAAGTTCAAATTTTCATTTCCAAATTGCTTATGTTTCGTTAGTTTATTTTTTGCAGAAAAGTACTTTTTGCTTAGTAAAAGTCTTTATTTTATTTGTGAAATTTGTATATCGATTATGATAGTGATTTGTTATTCGTTACGTGTGATAAATGCTGTTTTCGGGTTAATTTTTGAGCACATGAATGCATTTCATTTTTTTTGTCAAACTGTTTAGATAATCGTAATCATCATGTCGTATCGTCAAGGTGGTCAGCCGAAAGTTCAAAAGGTTATGGTACAACCGATAAATTTGGTTTTCCGATTTCTTCAGAGTCACTGTCGCGTTCAATTTTGGTTATATGAAAATACTCATCTACGCATCGACGGTTACATAGTTGGTAGGATTCAGAAATTAGAATATTTTTACAGTTGTTTAAGCTTTCTGTTTCTCATTTCCATTTCGCATTTTTAGGATTCGATGAATTCATGAACATCGTGTTGGAAGAAGCAGAAGAAGTTGACTTGAAATCCAAACAAAGACGTCAAATTGGCCGCATATTACTTAAAGGCGAATGCATTACTCTTATCCAAGCTCTGCATACATAAATTGTTCCGCATTTTGGCATATTGTGAAATATTAAATTTTTGATAACACATTTTTGAAACTTAATTTTGTAAAATGCATTTGAAAGAATAAATTAGTCTCGCTAAGCTAGAGTGTTGTATTTGAATAAATGTAAATTAGCGAATCATTTTTGTCAGTGATTTGTTATCTAAATATCTAAATGTTGTTATCTAAATATTTTAACAGGAAATAACAAGCTTTCACTTTGGCTAACATTCGATGAATTACGGTATTTTTGTGGACCTGAAAATCAAAATTTTTTTTACCGTAGTGGTAAGCATTTTTTTATTTTTTTGTTATTATTTT
Organism: Trichinella pseudospiralis; assembly: GCA_001447645.1. NCBI lineage: Eukaryota > Metazoa > Nematoda > Enoplea > Trichinellida > Trichinellidae > Trichinella > Trichinella pseudospiralis. The sequence goes on from JYDV01000022.1 coordinate 230,489, forward strand.
GATCAATATTATTCTATTTTATGTAATAGCTTAATTTTTAGCCTTTATTTTTATCTTATTTATATTTGCACATTTGAGAATTTAATAAATTTGCTGTTGATCTAAAAATATTGGACAAGTCAGTTTCACAGAAGATAATGTATGATGATCCGTGAAGCACATTTGATTAGGTATAGCTATCTTGATGAGACTCTAAATTCCATTGCATTAAGTACGCATACTGTAGAGCTGTAAAAATGAAAAATTGTATTGTTATCATTATGTTATCGTTGTTGCTAGGTGAATTAGTCAGAATTCAAGCAGTCTGTCAGTATTTCAATGGACATGTGGTTTATGTAACGCTAAACTTTCCTTTATAAGATTTGAAAACATTTCAAGAAATTAAAATTGCTGTTAACTGTACCGTTTCATACTGAAGATCTGAAAATTGTTTATGTACATTGATGCCGCTTTTTTTGGATATTTTTATAAGTGAAACAAAGACATTGACAAAACAAGGTAATTCTGTTTTGTTTTTCAAATGACCCTATTAATTAATATATTTAGGTTCAGTTTACAGTTTAATTATTGCTTGGCTAAATCATTTAAATGTTGATTTGTGAATTGAAACCTGTGATTCACTGAAGATGCTTGGCGAAGAAAAATATTTTGAGGAAGCGTTTACTTTAGCAAGAAAGGCACTCTCAACAGGAGAAGTTCCAGTGGGGTGCGTTCTGGTTTATGAAAATGTGATCATCGGTCGCGGGCATAACAGGGTTAATTTTTACAAAAATGCTTGTCGGCATGCTGAGATGGAAGCTTTCGATGAAGCTTTTTTATGGTGTAAAACGAATTGTCTCTCGTTTGATGATGTTTTTTTGAAAACAACATTATTTGTTACTTGTGAGCCGTGTATGATGTGCGCAGCTTTGATTTGCAAAATGAAATTGAAACGGGTTGTATACGGCTGTCCGAATGATAGATTTGGCGGCTTCGGTTCTGTGTTGGACGTGAAAGAAACATTTGGTCATACGTTTCCATCAGAAATAGTGGCAAATTGTCGGAAAGATGAATCGGTAGAATTGCTGCAAATCTTTTACGAAAACGGTAATCCTAATGCCCCTGAACCGAAAGCTAAAAGGAAGAAGGATACCAGGGTTGTTCAGAACTGAATTTATTTAAAAACTTTCAATGTTTTTCATCATTTTTTTGCAACTTTATATCTTTATGCTACATTATTAGTGTTCGACAGCGATAGGAAAGTAGACCTTTAAAAAGTAGTATTTATCATGATCAAGGTGCAGTAGGTTTATTGGTAATCTGATTTCTGTTTATTTTTTTAATCTTACAGTTATTGTTTTCTGAAATAAAAGACTTTTAGTATAGCAATGAATTTCAAAATCAGGGATTATAATTTTATTATTTAATATTTTAATTAAATTGATATGATCTTAAAAAAGATTTTCAGGTTCAATTACCACTGCTGGTAGGTTATATTTTTGAACACATAGTATGGTCACTCTGTAATGGTATAGGTTTTAGAAAATGGTATGATCACATGTTTGCCGTCTTCACTATTGAACAGCTATTGCTGTTTTGATGAGTATAATAATTATAATTTTTATCATTTTACAATTTACTCTTTTAAGTTGTCTCACCCTTCGGTGAGCTCGTTTACTTTAACAATCTTACAGTTACTACTTTGATTTTTTCCACGTAGTTGTGGTGTTCTTGAAAAATTTCAGTTAAAGGCCGAAAGTTGCAGAAAATTTCAGTCCGTTAATTGAGTATTGGTTGAATTTTTTGGTAATTTGAATTGCTGCATAGCAATATTATATATATATATATTTATTACATATTCTATTAGTATTTATGTTTACGTGTATAGTTTTGTTTTTTTTTCATTTTATTATAAATTCTAATTTTCCATTACTATAATATAATTGTTATTTAATAATAGGTCGATTTAAAGGCATTCATATTCAATGTTTTCAGCAGTGAAAAAAGTGTTTTTCATATATACAGTATGAAATATGTAAAGTACAATTTCCAATACCACAGTATGTTTTTTTCAATCACTTTTTAAGCAGTTTTTGAACTGCTTAAAAATGAATTGTTAACATTTTTAAGGTTGATGTGTGAGATAAAAATGGAAAAGCGTTGATAGACTTCATGCATTAAATTCTAATGGTTAGATTTATGATGCGAATATGTCGCAGTGAATTGTGATTGAATTATTAATTAATATGACTGTTGGAGAAAGACATTATTTCTTAGTACTACGTTTCATTGTAATTGATGAGATGATGTGAATGCACTGCTTGTCTCTTGCTGAAGGGGTTTTAACTCGTTAAATAGCTTTTGGAAAAATTTTCCACTTGCAGTGTTAACTTTTGATAGTTTCCTTTTTGTTGGCTTCTCGCGACCTGTTTGGAGAAAGCCTAAAATAATCGGTACTGAAGTTCAGTTTGAAACTAGTTATCCTCATTTGTGATACGTTCCGGTGCTTGTTCTTCTGTAATTCTGTTACCTAGTTCAAATTTGAGGCATACTATAATAAAGGTATCCAGTATTCTGTTATTCTTATTTTGGATAAAAATGTTTTTTTTTCTGCAAATGCTTCCAACGTGATCAAGCAATTGAATGCATTTTTCTTCTTTTAACTATTTTTCTGGGAAAATTGGAAATCAATACAATTTTTGCATGCAGAGTTCGATTTTTTGTCACTTGATGTAGTAGTTCCTTTAGAAAATTATTGACCATGAAAATGCTGTTTCTTTTTGGTCAAATTGTTTGCAGTTGGAATTAGCTGATACGTTTATGTTGATAGTGAACTAGCTTCGATTTGGTAAATTTCCCTTCAAACATTATCAAATTTCAGCACCGGGTAGTTTCTATTATATATATATTTTTTTTTTTCGATACATGTACAAAACTGCCATGTTGTTGCTATTGGTGGTGGTGGTGGAAGTGGTGATTGCAAAGGTTTTGCGCGTTTGTATGGATTTTAAGAAAGTTGATTAATTTAATGTTGTTTCAGTTTTGCATTCTTTCCGCCTTACATTGATCAGGAGCTATTAATAAAGTTATTATGGATAATGAGGCAGTGTTGAATTCTGTTCCTGAAAAAGACGTTCTCCAATGCGTATCGGCAATGCAGGATCCACATCACAGATGCATGAATCCGCCATCGCCGCTGATCACAAAGCGTGACCGTCGTCCGTCGTTGTGCGAACGGGCGGCCCTGGGTCCGGTGCACCACGGTCGAGTGAGGTACTTTTGCCGCGAACGCGGCCACGGCTACATCACCCCATTGGACCAACAGGGTGGTGAAGATATATTCGTGCACATTTCCGATGTCGAAGGCGACTACGCCCCACACGACGGTGACGAAGTCACATACAAGCTTTGCCCAATACCACCGAAATTTGAAAAGATGCAAGCCGTGCATGTTGTGTTGCGCAACTTGGTTCCCGGCGTGAAGCACGAACGCTGGGATCAGCCCATCTCGCATCCCTGTCACGCCGCTGATTCATCGCATCCTTGATCATTCAGGCAACACATTGCAGCGTTTGTAATGATTTTTCACCGCATGCTTGCGAGTCGCAAATTTTCTCCCACCCTTCACATTTCACCAACTCCACCGCATACTGAGCACACCCACCAGTGGCATTCTTATTCTGATAATTATTATTCTTGCACGTAACATTCTGCTTTTTTTTGCTGTTTTCCATCTTCCATTGCTCCGTACGTGACAGTGCAATTTTCACTTTAAAATCAGCTCCGGCTGTTGAATGATGCTTATCTGAAAATGAATAAACAATTTTTCCTTCCGGCCGTGTAGGAGGTGATCATCGTCTTGTGACGTCAGCAAAGCAAATCTCACCAATCGACAATGTTACAGTATCTTGTGAAGTTGATTTGAACCTTTCTTTCAGAAATGAAATTTATGCTAAATATTTCCTTTTTTTTTAAATTTCATAAGGGAAAATCATTTTTATGTTGTCAATTTTAATGCATTGAACGTGCGAAATATCGTCATCTCTCGGATGTATGTTATAGATAATATTGAATGGAGATGTTGTTCAGTTGATGAATTGAATTTCAATATTTTTCATTACAAAAATCAAAAGAAAAAACAGAATGTGAAGATAAAAATGCTTCTTCATTTATTATCATGTTTGTTGTTTGATTTTTTTTTATTTTCTATATAATTTGCAGTTTCTTTGTGTGGAAATGAACAGAACGGATAATATTTGCATGCAGTGGAGGATACATTTTTTTCACTGCTTCAATGTCAATATTTGTATGCAAGCATTGAAGTGCAAAATAAGAATAGGTCAATTCACACAAAGTGCATATTAGCAATCAACAAACAACCAATATTTTTCGCGATGCTTTTTTTTTTATTGAATTCACAAAATTTTCATGTGCTGATATTGGATTGTATAATTGCAGAGCTTGTAAAAATAATAATATTTATATTCATGTTTTGCGTGAAAAATTGTTTCAAATTACAAGCTTGATTAGAAAATAATTATTCTGCCTACGTGTGTTTGCATAGTTTAAGGTATTATTTTTACTTTTTGCGTAATTCCATGCATGCATCTCGAAAAATGTCGACGTTGAATATTATATTTCGTTTGATTCAAAAAAAAAAAATTAAAATTAAAATTAAAGATTCTCGTTACTCACTGATATTCGTCATTGTAATCATGGTCAACAAAGGTGTGACCAGTGGGAGGTGTTTTTATTATAAAATTTTTTTCTTTAGTGCAAATGTTGTTTGCTGAATGCGTCGTTGAATTGTGAACCCAGAAGTGACTGGCAGAAGTGATCAGTTGATATCAGAGAGCAACTGAATGTATATTTATTCCGCCAGCTAATTCACGTGAAATAGCTTTATTCGTTTGTTTGTCCTACGAAGCACGTGCTTGCTTTCATATCATTAAGCTTTTAAATGATGAAATTTCACCATTACTGGATCAGTTTGCAATAGCAATCATTCTGCAAATTAGCACTGCCTGAAAGTGTTTTGGTAAGCTTTTTCACTATTAATCCTTATTATTATTATTATTATTATTATGCTTATTTATTTTCTTTTAAATAATTCATCTGCTTAATTATAACCTTGATACAAATTGGAAAAATGTTTTATTCATTTTGCTTCAATGAAGTTGATCAATTTCTTGTCATTGCAAACGAGTCGGCTGCTTTATCTTATTTTGATTATTCTTAATTAACTAGAAATACTTGAAGTATCAACATGTCACAATTGAACGTTAAATTTAGTTTAACCTCAATTTGGGTCAAAAAGCATGTTTAACTGATATTTGAATTGATTCAATGCAGATTTTTTTGCACATTACTTGAAAACTTCAATTATAAAGAACAAAAAGCATTGATTTCATTTGACAGTTATTAATAAATGAATTTTTGTTGTTTCAGAAGAGGAAATGAAAATTATAATTTCAAAAAAAAATTTAATTGAAAGCACTACTTCTTATTGTTCAATTGATTGTGTGCAGTGTTATGTAATTTTTGTTGGAAGGGCTATTTGAGAAGCAATTTTTCCAGTCTATTCTCACAAACCTGTTCAATTTTGAAAGTGTTCCACGTGCAATTGTTGCTTTGTGCAACGTTCAGTACATTTTTACCCTGAAGGCTATTCAGCTTGTCTTACAAAAATATAAACTTCCTTTTCGTGAACAAATTTATTTTTCGCTTCATTTTCACCAGCCGTCAACAGCCCTGTTGAACACGTTCTTCAAAATTGGCCAACTTTCTAGAAAAATTTGCACAGCTTGAGTTTTTGTAAGTTATTTTTTTTCTTTTTGATTTGGATCTTTTTATTTAAAAAGTTTTCTCTTTAATTCGTTCTTCACAATTATTAACTTCCTGTGTTCAATTTCACAATGTGTAAATCATAGCTTACTTGAAAATCTTTATTGTATTATTGTACGACAAACACTGTCCTACCTATTTTACATTGCGAAAGAACAAATAATATATTTTTTTTTTAAATAAATAATAAAATTCATTATTGATATTTTCAAAATTTTCAAATTTATAATTTCTCGTGGCATTACTGTCATGTTTGACTTATAATCATGTTCAATTTTATTTCTCTTTTCTTAACTAATCCAAGAACTACTTTTTCCATTTTCAAATGTTTTTTTCCATTTGTTTGTTTGTTTATTTGTTTGTCAAAAAATGACATGAATTGTATTGAACACTCAAGCAAACAAAATTTTTTCCCTGTTGAATTTTTTTCAGCTTTATGTCAAATCAATGATTGTAATTGATAAAAGAAACTTTGCTTTGGTTGTATTACAATGACGATTGTATCGGGCAAATTTTCAAACTTACAAGCGGTCTCATTGCAATCAGGTCCAGCAGAAGCATCGTTGAAATTGTTGTCAAGTTATACTGACAGATTGATTTGATTTTTTTTATTTAAAACAGAAAAAACTATTCATTATTATTTAAATTTATTATGTAAAATATGATTGAGTATCTGTTTCAATTTTGTCAGTTAATAATTTCAATTTGGAGAAACAAATTTCAATTAACAATCTCTCGTGACTGATTTGTAAAATGACGTAAGCAGAATATCGTAGAATAAAATTTCTGTATGAAGTTTATAACAGCTGAAAAGCACAGTCAATAGAATTTTATTGACGATCAATTAATCAATCAATCACAACGTTGTTGTTGTTGCCAGTTGCTCCTGGAATGAACACAGCAGCTTATCTGTTTCGACGATGTCATTTGTTTGCTGCAGCTGTGCTCTGCAACGAAATTTCAAATTTGTTTCAACAAATTAGAATCAGAATTCATTGATTATTTTTATCACTTGTTTTTCTTCCTAAAAATTCAAAATTTATTAATTTTCATTTTTCAACATTTAGGTGCTGATCGGTCAAAACTTTTCACAAAATACCAACAAAGCTGACTTTGTTGGTCGTCAATATCCGCATAAAATGAACGTCAAGCCAATGTCAAAACAGGTATGTAAATAAAATTTTTTTTGCACCAATATTAATTAATACAGTATTGTTGTTCAAATTTCAAAATTTGCAAATCTCTTCTCCTTTTCGCTTTGTACTTTAAGTAGCCAATGTTCTTTTTTTGCTTAAAGTTGGCCTCCTGTTATAAAACTGTAAGAGTTGTATTTCGAAATATTTATTTGAAAAAATTAAAACATGGTACTTGAATTTTCAAAACTGTAAGTTTTCAAAATTATGATGCACTGCGAAACGTGTTTTCACTGCCAATTTTTTACACCACCGGCGTGTATATCCATATCCATATCCATATCCATTTCCATGAGTTTGATCTCACAGAAGCCCGATGAATGCAACAAAATTAGCAGACAGTTTGTATTCTTTAAAAAAAAAATTTTTTTTAATCACTTTTTTGACCGTGTTGAAAGATTATTTATTTTTCAATTCATGGACACAATAGATTTGAAATTGACTTTGCTCGTCAACTGAGCTCTTCTCTTCATATAGATCATAAATCTTACATTGATAATGGCAGTATTTTGCATTTGAATTGAATGTCATTCATTGATCAGAATTGACGTAAGCGAACACTTTCCGGCTTATTTTTTCTATAACTTCATTTCTTATTGTTTGAAAAGTTCTTGATAAATGTATAATCATTTTTCCTTTTCCTATTGCACTATAGTTGTAGTGTATTTCCATTTGAACATGATATCAGCTTCATCAAAATACATTTATTCTTTGTTTTTTGTCTTTTTGATTTCATTATATAAAAATATTTCTTTCATTTCAACAAGCATTTCCAATGATTGCAAGTTGTCCACCACCGATCATAGTTTTATTATTGTTAATCAAGTTTAGCAAACCAATTGTAGCACAGGTCAATTTTTTGAACATAAAACAATATTTGTACTTTCAAATTTTAAATTGCCTACTGTATTCTTCAGTGGTGAAAATGTTCAATTGTGCGCTCAGTTTGATGTTTCCATTTGGTTTTGTAGAATTGTGATTGTGATTTTTTTGTACAGAAAAATGACAATTGTATTTTCACATTTTGTTGGTTTTTCCAAAGAATTTTTGTTTTTCTTTTCACGTCAGTTTGCATCCAATCAACAACCATTTCTACCATTTCAAATGAATATGTTTATTTATTTATTTATTTATTTATTATTTTCGTCAATATCGGTTTTTCAATTGTTTTCGAAGAATAAATTATTCATTTTATTACAATTAATTAATGGTTGCAATTTTGATAATTTTCAATTTCAACATTTTTCCGGCTATTTCCAAACAGAATTGCACTCGTCTTCTTTTATTAGCGACAATAGTGCAGTGTTGTGCCGCTCTGTATCTGTTGTCATTTCTATTTCTGCTGGTGCTTAGCGGATATTATTTTTGAATATTTTTTCTTTGGCAAAGCCAGAAGTAAGTGAAAAGCAAGCGTTCGTTTGCCTGGTTTGTTGTTTTTATGCACAATGCTAACGTCGATTAGCTTGCTTTTTTCCTGTCTGTCTGTCTCTCTTCCCATTTACCAAGTGTCGCTTCTTGACGATGCTTGCAGTTGCAGTTGCAGTTTAGCAACGATGCAACAGATGCTTCTGACAGCTTACTGGAGTGAAGATGGGATGCGTTCGTGGCGCCGCCGCCGGTGCGTCAGTGTTACTAGCATTGATTCATGTGCAATTCAGCAGAATTTCACATGCTTGATCACATGCTTTTCACGTGAATTGAGCGGTCGCTTTCGAGTGTGCGAGCGTAGCACACACACACACACACACAAACACATAAGCACAAGCACATAATGCACATTTTGCTTTTGCGTTTGTGCTCTGCGTTTTGCGTGCCATTGACGACAATTTTGCAAGCTCATTTGCATTTTTCTTTTTATTTTTTTTCACTACATCTTGATTTTATTTGCACATGAAAATATTTAAATTTTTTTTCAAAAAAAAATTATTATTAATGTTGTTGTTGTTTATTAGCTTCTTATTTTTTTTTAGTTTTGTTCCGTTTTGGAAGAGAGCATGCGACGTTTGAGTTTGGGCTCACCGAAAGATTTGAAAGAGGTGCACTTTTTCAACGATGTCCCGTTGCCAAAAGTGCCACCAAATGGTGCCAGAATTAAGGTAAATTTATTATTATTTTTTCTTTTGTATGATTTTGTCAAATTAAAAAAAAATACTTTTTCACTTCTAATAGCATGAAATTGAATTTATTGATCAGCTTATTTTACAGATCCTCTCTTTGCAACGTTTTTGATGCTTTCTTCTTTGTTTTTTTGTATATTATGTTGTATTATTATTATTATTATTATTATTATTGAAAAAAGTTATCAATCAGAATAAGGATATTTATTGAAACTCTGTCATTGAACTAATTAACTCATGTTGAATTGCTTGCATATGATTTTCTTTTTACATCATTTAATTTACGATATAGCTTTTGTTTACTTCTGTTTGTATGTGTATGTGTGTGTGATCAACGAGAGTAATAATGGTGAATGATTTTTGCCCTTTAGCGTCATTTGCACACAAATAAGTGTTGTATTGGTTCTTTTCAAAATTGTACTTCATTTAATGAATATAAATAGATAGCTTGTGGTGAAAATTTCCTTCAGTAATTATACTGAAAATATTGTTTGCTCATCGGGGTATTTTTCTTTGAAATTTGATTGTTAAAAGTTGTATTAGGCCGACAGTTTGTTTATATTTGCATAACTTTTTTTTAACTTTAAATTTAATTAATGTGAAATTACGAATTTGCGTAGAGTATACTGTAAGTGAATGCAAGTGCAACGCGGAATATTTTATAGAAATGAAATACTGTCGCGCAGTGCATTGGTTTTTCTTTGCAACTAACAACAATTGTTTATTTATTTTTTCATAACATATTTTCAGTATATTTTTGTTTTGTTCTCTTTTGAACAGTGTGATGCAGTTGCGCAGATATTATGTTTAGGTTTGCTATGCCGGTGTTTGCCTTACTGATCAAGAGGTAATGAAGAATTCCAAGATTCGCATTACTTGCGGAATCAAGGATACGTCTTTGTTTCCTGGTATATTATTCGCGAAAAAAAGAAATCTCTCTTTTTTTTTATTTCAGTTTTACGATGATGATATTTTTTGCATTGTGTAGGATATGAAGTAGCTGGAGTAATCGAATCGATTGGTTCGCTTGCAAAAGCAGCAGAGTTGAATTTCAAAGTTGGAGATCGCGTGGTTGTTTGGCCCAGTGAAGAGATGGCAAAATACGGGTATGATAATCGGAAATAAATTTGGAAAACAAATTGCACAACAATAATCAATTGCGTTGTTGTTTTCAGATATGCAGATCTGATTTCAGTTCCACATTTGGAAGATTTGATCAAAGTCCCGGATTCATTTTCGATGAGTGTCGCAGCAATGCTTCCTGCAGGAGCAACTTGGGCTTATGCTGCTGCAATGCAAAGTTTGCAAACAGTGGAAGCTGTTCTCAGAACTCAGAGCCGTTGCAACTTGTTGATTGTTGGAGCTGGTGGTTTGGGTCTTTGGTTGTTGAAAATGTGCAAATACTATCTTGGCTCCAACGGTGAAAGAGCGGTCAACATTTTGGTTGCCGATGGAAAGGAAGAGCGACTGTCTTTAGCTGAACGCAACGGCGCTGACTGTGTAGTTCATTGGGATGAATCAGGTTTTGTGTTTGAATTAATAATTTAATAAACTTGTATTTGGAAAATGTAAAAAATAATTTTTAAAAAAATTCTTTTTTTTTTATAGAATTTGAGCAAACTTTGATTACCCGAACTAAGGATGCGGCACGTAGTGGATTGCAAATTGTGTTTGATTTTGTAACCAGTCCTCGAACTGTAACGCGTTCTCTGCACTGTCTTGACGATGTGAGAAGCTTTTCTTCTTGACTAATTGTGAAAATTACGAAATTAATTGAGCATATATTTCTTAAGGGTGGAGTTTTGTATATTGGTGGACTGTCTGGAGTGGACATCCAGTTGTCGGTGAAACTTTTGGCGCAGAAACGTCTATCGGTTGTTGGTGTTGCCCGTGGTACAATAGAGTTGCTGCAGGATTTGGTGAACCTTATATCACAGGGAGAGGTATGAAATGTGCCGTATTTATTAATATATTACCGCTTTGCATTTGATTAATTGATCAGCCGATACTATTATTATTATTTTATTAGCTTGAACCACCAACATACAAAGTTTATCCAGTTGGTCAGGCTGGTCAAGTATTGAAGCAGTTGAGCATGTCTGAACTCGAAGGTCGTGCTATATTGGAAGTGTGTGATCCGGACAGGGCTGTCAGCATGGTCCAACTTCCTTCGTAAATTTACCGTAACGTATTGAAAATGTATAATAATCATAATCATATCATCATCATCATCATCATTGCTACTTCGTATCTAAGCACAAGTTTTCTGTAATGAACATTTTGGTCTGGTTGATTGATGGAGTTTTTTTTCTGTTGGTCTGTTTTGCTCTTTATGTGAAAGAAAAAACATGTTGATAAAAAGACGTTTCTGTGCTTTTTTTGTACATTATAATGGATCAATTTTGGATTTGATATTATGCTGCCGGTAGTTTGTATTGAAAAACTTTTTGTTATGTTGTGATGACAGAATGATGTTTTCAAATATTTCAAGCATCATCACTGAGTATATATATATATATATATATGTACACCATCCGTGGTGATCAGTGTATGTAAATTTTTATTTTTTTTTATTCTTCTAAATATATCAGTGTATTGATTTTTGCATTTCATTGATACTTCTCAAACTGTTCATGGACGACTGATGCAGTTTGCAATGCCATTTTTCAGCTTTTGCATTTCTTGTTAAATTGCAGTTGACAATGCACAGTTTTTCCTTTACAAGTAATGTTTTTCTTTTGTCTACACTGTTTAATCTCTAGCTTTTCTTGTAATTTTTCTTTTCCATTTTTGTTTCTTGATGCTGATGCGTACTCCGTGCGATCTGTGTTTATGCGCTCGGTGAAAAGCTATCAGTAACCAAGATATGTATATATATATATATATATATATATATTGCGCTGCTTGCAAATAATTGGAAATATAGGTCTGTTTTAACAACGCATACGCACATATTTATACCTACTGCGCATATGCTGACTTGCGTTGAACTGTTCCCCTTAATGTATGCTAGTAAATGGCGGAAAAATTTTAATTTCTCCAGAGTTTTGTTGCACTGCTTCTATATGAACTCAGCAACTAATTCCATGATAATAATAATAATAATAATAATAATAATAATAATAATGATAGTAATGTTTTCAAGCGCCGTGCTGGCTAGCTAGCTCAGTGGCTTATTTTGCGCTAAGCAAACATACAGGTCAGCAAATTATGATAATTTGATGGTGAACACTGCTGATAGCATTCTGCTGCAAACTCCTTGAGCCAATCAAATTCGGAAACGATTTGCTACATATAAAGCTTTGTTTCTTATCAGCAAACGATTATTATGGAAATATTCGCTGAAGAAGAGCGCTCGAATTACTACTACCATGCGTTATTACATGGTCATTTTTGGTGTTTCACTTCAACAAATGCGTTGTGATTGTTAGACAGAGAATACGATCAAACCACATGCAACAATCAATTGGAAAACGTTTATTGCTTCACCTTACGTCCGCTTCGTAGTTCATCAGCAACCTGTCTGCTGTCAGGTAAGAATTTCTATTTATTTGATGGGTTTTTCTTAGGCTTTTTTCTTTCTTTCTCTTCGTCCACACTGTATTAAACATGGCCACTTTACCACCTCTCATATAAATACTTCAGTTTCAGTTTTTGTGAATTGAAAGTAAAACATGTTTCATTTTTAATGACGTTCAACAAACAACGACATTTCATTAGTTACTTACCAAATCTCCCTTAATAATACACACACACACACACACACACATATGTATATATTATGTTTCGGAAATACATTTATTATTTTTTACTTGAATTCATCATGTAAAGGTAAACTTTTCTGTAAATGTTGTTAGTCGATGTTTTGATTACAATGCATTATATAACACGCTTTATGATGCAAAATTTACCTCTAGCATAAACTACACAGTATTCTTGAAATGAAATAAATGCATGAGTTAAAAACCATTTTCTACTGATCTTCAGGTTCAGCGACAGTACTGTAAGTATTGCGCTATTTTGAAACGCGCTATTAGGGCAGAGATTGATTATAGTTAATCTTGAAAAATACACTGATATATCGAGATAAAGCTTATTGACGACAGAATTGACCAATGCAGTTGCTTTTCCTAATGCTTGCTGTTGATGCAAAATACTGGGCTAATTATTGTATGTCTGTTGCGTCACCGCATTAGGTGGTCACTAATCGGGAACTCCACAGATAGAAAGATGCTGATTATTTTCACTGAAACTTTGTTAACCGTATGCTTCCTTCAGACAGTGTGACGTCGGAGATTTGCCTAGATTTCGTAGATTTTCTAATTTGGCATCGCGAATGACAATCTGTGCATGTAAACATGTGCACTGTGATTGGTGGAATGACCACGAGAAAGTGACATCAGTGAGCTGCTTGTTGGAATTCAATCTAATATAAAGAGACATTGTTGTCGTCCAGTAAGTTGAGATCGTGTGCTGCGTAACAGTTGCAAGTTTGTATTGCTTTGATGGTATGATGCATGCTGGTGTAGCACTGTACTTAATGAAAATTACATTATTAACATAAATGGCAATGCAAAAGGTGAAAACCAACCCAAACGGAACACTGAGATGAGCTGGCACGCAGCGGAGCCATCACGACATCGTGCTTACTCCAACTTTGTCCGCTCCCGTTTTGTTCCAAATTTTCTCATAGGCTGCACTGCCCAGTTTTTCATTCGCTGTCCACTGATAGGCTATTTGTCGTTGAGCAGTTGTTGGCAGATGAATTGTGCAATTTCATTATCTATTCCATGCTGATCTTCTATTGGATTGGATGGTTGTTTATGAAAATTTGACGAAATTGTGTTAAATTTTGTAAAATAAGCCACTGAGCTAGCTATCATGGCGCTTGGAGATTTATTACTATTACTATTATTATTATTATTATTATTATTATTGTGCAAATAGTTGCTGAGTTGATACACTGGAAAAAAATAATAAATTCATCAATTTGTGAGTTTTCTATAACTCAGAATGAGGTAGGTATATAGGGAAATATCGATAAATTCTGTATTAACCTGAAACATGAAGCTTTGCAGTTGGTCGGATGACAGTTTATCCATTTTAATCACTGTAATCTGAACAATTCCATCCATTTATAAGCAAGGCAACAGTTGCACTTCGCTTCACTGTTTCCTTGCAACGCCTGAGCAATGGAATATGAAAGTAATTTTTCACAAATTAAAGGTTATGAGGACAAAAAATTCAAATTCAAAACATTCAACACTTTCAAATGAACAAGAAGAAATCGCAGATTTTGAGAGCCTTTGAATTTTCACCAAACTGCTGTAGCAGTTACCGACAAATGATGGAGTGGACAAAAGTGACTTTTGAACCAGTGGAATAAATTTATCGGGAAAATGCATTATACTTTATAGAACTTTTGCAAGAACCCATTATTAACATTCAGCTTCGTTATTTTCATTTTTATTAGTTCAAATTCTGGACATGATGAATGCACCGTCGATCACATTCCAATGACAGCTATTATAATCCCTTTTGTGCATGCAAAGCATACACATCCATCCAGAAGCAAACATTTGAAATTAATTTACAATTGCACACACCAGAAGAATCATATGTCAATTCGTTAAATATTTTAAAACAGTTTAATTGCTAAAAATGGAAAAAGGTTAACTAAGAGAAAAACTATACAAACTGTACAGATACAGAAATACAAATTACGTGCAAATGAATTGGAATAATTTTTAAAAAAATATTAAATAGTACAGCAAATGCTGCCAATGACAGTCAAATTGAACTATTTTGATTGTAAAATTGCCAACCAGTTGAATTGGATGCAAAAAAAGAAAAGCATGATGACATTCACCAAAATAATTGAAGGAATGATTTTTGGAAAACTACCGCTACAAAGACAGTAGTAAAATTCAAACTAAAACTATATTTTACGATTTCTTCATGAAGAAAAGTAAAATTTCAGGAATGCACAGTGTAAATGTGATTTGATTTCTAATAAATGACTGGCTGGCTCTATTAAAAATGGTCAGATGATGATAAACGATTCAATGGCGCATGAATACTGCCACTGCAATCGTGATCAACGTGGTGAATGCGGAATGGAGAGAAACGGCTTTATTGCACTCAGACTGCGCACATTGTGTATGATAAGACACCACTCCTTTATTACCAGGACGTTTCAAGTCGGTTACATTGTCACCATAAAATGCACATTGCCTAATAACGCGCTTCGTATCCAATATATACTGATCCACCTTTCGACAGCCAACTGGCTGTACATTTGGCAAATGCGGTGGCTTGTACAACAGATCACTACAGTTGACCAGATACTTTTTTCTCGCCTTTTCTATTTCAAATGAATCACCACAATCTTCGTCAATTACTGAATTACAATGGAAGCAAAATATTGTTTTCCCATTCGTATCTGAACCATCGACACAAACAGACAGCAACACCACTGACAACAATCCAAAAATGAAGCTAAACATCCTGCTTTGCCTTGCAACTGTCATGTTTAACAACAGATCATTCTTTCTATTGACCATTCTTTGCCATACATAAAATCTAAAATAAGCTTATTTTTTTTTAAAAAAAATTCAATTTATGCCTAATCAACTGAATTCTTTACTACCCTTTTCATCAAAACTTCGCAGTTACTTAAGTGGGATGAATTTTTTCCAAGTCATTCAAATAAATTAAAATAATGAAGCGTAATCCGATCTATTACGCGATACTGATGACGATTTCAAGCCTGGTTAGATACCAAAAGAATAAGTTCTCTGTTTTAAAAGAGGACACTAACTGTTGGCTCACGCAGTCTGGGCGAAAGTCTGCAGAACAATCCTATAGACCTATGGGTAGTTTTCCAATGAAAACGACAGCTCGATAAACAGTTATTTGCAAGCAAAGTCAAGCCAACTGTTATCAAAATGACAGTTAAAGTGCTAGTGGCTCGAATAACAGATTTACAATTTTAAGAGAACTGCTATTTTTTTGGATAGATCGTATCCAACATTTATACATCAATAATATCCCTCATATCCTATGCGTGTGCAAGTAGGACCTAGATGATATAGTCAAATTGACTCTGAAGTACGCACTCAATTTGCAAGCATATTTGTATTACTGTAGAACTAATATTGCTATTCTTTTAAGTATTTCTATGATACGTTTGTACATTAATAGCTCGTTGGCTTACTCGATATCACGATAAATTCTTAATCATCATCGATAACCGATGATGACCTGTCGTGCTAATGATAAAACTAAATAAATATAAATAAATGTGATCATGATAAATCAGTGAAACGAGATGATTTTTTGCTCGATTACATCGTTTCACAATCCATTAAACTTATAATATAACATGACAATGTAACCAAGAATTACATCTGTATAAATAAGTAAATATGCTTTTTTACACATTTAATAATAAAAATTGTATAGTAAATACGTTATTTTTACCAAATAATTTTTATTCCTCTGCTGAAAATTATTTTACTAACATTAGCAATCACCTCACCTCGGTCATTAATTTATGTGCGAAAAAAAATCATCTGAATATCTATTTCGCCGCTAACTTACACCAGTTTAAACCAGATTAACTTTTATTAAAATAGAAGTCAAGAAGAAAAATAATAACTTTATCACGAAACAATATTTATCACATATACAAAGTTATTAACTTCAATTAATGACACCTATTACATACACATCTATTCATTTATCATTATTTCGTTACACAATATTTCACTGTTTTTATCGCTTAGCAACCGAATGTACCAAATTACCTCGAATGGGCACAATCAATGTCTCACATACGCTTCTGATTATTATTAATGTACTTATCAATTTCTTCTTAAATATACACTTTCAATAAACAATAAAAATTATAATTAAAAAACTAAAGTTGATAAGTAAACTATCGCAAAATATTCAAAAACGTGAATTTAAATAAGTCAATTTCATGAGCCAAAAACATCACATTTCATAAACAATCAATAAAGCTGTAAACCAATCAATTATATCAACATACTTGTACCACTGATATATTCACTTCTTGATAAGATGTAAACCGCAAGCATTACAACAAAAATATCTCATGCTTATCTATTTATACTAAAAGCTTCATACTGGTATTAGTAGTTAAGAAAATCAAATTATTCGTGCAAAAGTATATATTATTTGTTGTTAGTATTTATATTTATATCGTACTACAATATTATTTACAACAGTATTTACATATATATATATATATATCAGGGCATTCGTTCCCAATTTTTGTGTTAAAAAGCTCAACTATCTCTTAGATCTGCTTACAGTAAAAGTGTTTCCAGTAATTCCTACATTTGCGCTTCATTGATCACAAGACATAAACAAACTTCCTGCTTTTACAAAACAAAATAGACAATTCGGAATATTTACATTCGGATCATATAAATAAATAAAGTAAAATAATTTTAAAAGATTACCGTAATTCAATTTCAATTAGCACTCTTTATCACAGTTTAAAATACAGCACAGATTACTGGCAGTTTCGATTAAAACATTCCAACAAATGTTGACTAGAAACTAAAAGTTGACCCACATAGAAGTCATAAACAACTACAGTAGGATATTTTCGACATTCAGGTATATACATGTATAAGAAAAATACGAGTTTGGAATGTAAAAATTAATTTGCATACATAAATAAATGAAACTAATCGTACCTGAGTTTGGAATTTATTTTTTAAATTTTACTCATCAAATAAATGCTTAGCATAAATAAAGTAAACATTTTCTTTAGCAATTAGTTTGCAGCAATTTTTCTGCAATAATTGAGAAAACAAAAATTTTGATAAAAACAGTAAAATTCATCTTGACCAATTCTCTGCGTCCTTCATAACATAATACCTGAGTTATGACTACACAACTTGTAGCTGATAAGCAACTGATAAAAAGAAAGAAGGTTACGCGCATATCATTTTTATAGCTCACATTTGAAATGCGTCGTTGTATAAAATTCGATCAGCGTAAAATAAACGTGCTCAGCTAAGCTGGAATAAAATAACAAATTAATTTCGAGGAAATGAAGCTATTATTCATCTTATGTTTAAACATGCACTTCTCACTTAACGACAGAATGCCTAACACTGATGAAAGAGTATTCATTGATCTCAGTTATATATATCCACAACATCATTTAATTTGCTTTAATCTTGCATCTATAAGACGAAGAAAATACAGCCGTTATTATTGCAAAGTTGTATTTCATGCATTGCTATTGCTGCAAATTTAATTATGGTTGTGGAAATTACAGTCAGCATAATGAAAAGTAGGCGATGCACTTGTTAATGCAAAAAGAATTTTTATGCAAATTTTTGATCGTGGCCGTGACGTTTGTTTACTTTGAAGCTATAGCTTACCACTAGCCTCAGCTTTTAAGGTATTTATGAAATTTCGTTTAAATTGCTTTTCCTCCTCAATTGAATGGTATCTCATAGTTGAGAACAAAATAATAATTATTATTGTAAAGTTTCAACTCATATGATCCTTTTGCTGTTATTTTAGATTAAAAACGTGCTCAGCGTGCTGAATAGCAGCCACAGTAGGACTTGTTTACCAGAAAATGTATGCAAATTTCTATTCCACTGCTATGTGTACGCTTACGTGGCTTTAGTTTCAATGGCGTGCGGTGTGAGTGCAGTGGCGTTCTTTATGCAATTAAGATTATGGACGAACATGGCAACATTGTAAACGGCTTTGCTTTTTGTTCTTTATTGTTTTCTTCAAATTAGTTCATCTGCATTTGGAGAAACGTGAATACAAGTTTGACATGAAGGCTGTGATGGCATCCGTTTTAGTAAGTTCTATTCATTTTACATCTTCTGTTATTGATTAAAAGCATAGTTCAGAATATACATTGAAACTACAATTGTTATTAGAACAAGCTTTTTAAGTTTCTAAATTTCATGACTATCATAACAACGAACTTTAAATTATTTCGTAAATAAATAAATTCTGCTTATAAGTTAATGTATAAAATGTATATTTATATATGTAAAATGTTTCAATATTTCACAATAAGGAGCATAATAAGTTCAATTATTATTATTATTATTATTATTATTATTATTATTATTATTATTATTATTATTATAGAGCTTAGCAAGGATATATTATCAGAATGCAAGGCTAATTATGTTTTTCGGTATAATGCACACAGGCAAAGTTAAATAGCGCTACGTTGTTAAGATTGTTTTTCAATTATGCAAATCAGTTTTGCTCTAGTGTTATCAGTAGCAGAGCGCTTTGTTTGCTTTGCTGACGTGGCTGTGTAATAGCTGCATTAGTTTGCGGTCAATCAGTGAGTTTTATTTCAAGGAATTGTAGGCTAACGATGTGCAGTGATTGAACCAGGATGAGCAGGCATTGGAAAACAGGATCCACATCCATGAAAGAGATATGTTTTACGTTATACTTTATTTCAATTATTTGTAAATTATTTATTATAATTTAGAATTGTATTAAAAGAACGAGATGGACTTCAACGATCAGAAGACGCTTGTCTATTCAGGGAAGTTGTATTTTTTTGCAATTCATTTTTATAACTTGGATTGGAATTTTAATAGATTCGAAGAAAAATGAAGACTCGGACGATACGAAGCAGAGTGGAGAACAAACCGCATGTGCAGTTTCCCATGGGTCCCTATTCTGTAGGTCTCGTATGCGGATACTTCAAAAGGGTGAAGTTATCCCATAGTTTATTAAGCTAGGGACAAACCTGCATGGTTGAGATTTGAAATAATGCAGTATTTGGGCTTCGGCGCAGCAAAATTGTTGTATGCAATTGTTTTCATGAGTCGCAATATTTTGACATTTTTATATCTTAACTTTTATTTATTTTCATTCCACGCTTAGTTCAATTTCTAGTCATGCACTTTTATATTACTTTTATTAATTTAATTATTTTTGTTATATCATTTTTAAAATATTTTTTTGTTAAAGTGCTGTTGTGTTTTTTTATATTTTGATTTTCTTCCAAATTTTACCAGTTTTTCTTTTGGTTCTTTCTTATTCTGGCATTAATTTGAAATAAAGCAACTCATGATACACATTGCATACATATGCGTAAACACGTAATAGACCCTACTGTAATGCATGGAGAAGATATGCAAATTGAAAAATCAACCATGACAATGGACAGGATGAATATGAGCATTGATTGATTGGTCAATTGAGGTGAGTGAACATTGGAATAGTTTTCATCTTCAATCATTTATGCTATTTTTATCTTTTTTGTTGCATATTATTCAGCTTGTTGTTTATTGCTTCTTCAATGCACTTAAATATTTTTCATCCTATTAGCCCCATTTTTGTTTTTTATTAATCAAGATGTTTTACTTTCTTCCCATTTTGTTATCTTTTTTGGATCTGTCTTTGGTTACCAACTTTTGCACATTTTTGTTTTTCATTGAAATTTGTTTCTGTGGCTTTCCTGCAATTTCTCATGTTGACACAAAAATCTTCATTACAAAGATGCAATTAATATATTTTGCTACCACTCCTACAGACGTAACAAAAGCCCATTGCTGCATAGTATAGGGTAGTTAACAGTGGGAAAATAACATGTTTGCCATTAACAGTAGCCAGAAAGTGATATTAAACAGATCTTAGGAATGAAATCAAATTTAAATTAAAATTTCAAAAATCAATTCACATAAGACAAGTGAGTAGGTTAAAACATAAAAGTAAGCAAAACAGTTTGCTTCATCTTCTTAAATGTAAACCAAGAACAGTGTAACAAAGCAGTTCTTTACAAATAAAAACCTTTTTGAAAACCGAAAAATAAATGTGCAATGTAATAAAAACGAAAGAGTTAAAGTTTGTCATAAATAAGTTCTGTGAAACAGCAAACATGCCCAGAGTGGGACTTGAAATATTCAAAGCAGGTGGAGGTTGGAGAGAACAAAATGGGCCCCACCTTATAGCGTGAAGCGCCCTTCCTTTAGACAAGGGAGAGTTTGAGTTCTTCCCTTGCACTCTGAGCAGGCCAAGTGCAGGATTCTGGAGCTTGAAGCGGGGAAAGCCTATGCTTTCAGCGCAGAAGAGGTGGGTGAGACTTTGTTGTTTCTCCCCCTTGGAAGCATGGTGACTTAGTGCTTTTCCGCAGCTTTCAGATGAAGGGTGATGTTGCGTTTTGCATGCACAATTGAGTGGGGGAGGTTTTTTGGCATTTTCTTAAGGTTAGGGAGTTTCTTAAGGTAGGGATGTTTCATGCTAAGTTCCAAATTTTAGGGAAGAGCGGTTTGCAGCTCCTTTCCTGACACCGCGATAATGGGGGGGGGGGTGAACTTTCTATGCTTCCTGCAGATGTTTTTAAAAAAATTAAAAGCTTTGGTTGCGGTGGGGATCCGCCGGGCCGGCCGACCTTCCCCCTTGTCCTCCACCACTGCCCTAGTACTTGAACTTCCGGCTTCTCAGTCTCAAATCCCCCAATCAAAGGGTGAATCATACACATTGACAGGGCCTCAGCGGTTCGCACACGATGAACCGCAAACGACATTGCCCTAATCTGCTCATAGCCTCATGGATGAAAATTATTACCGTTTCGCTGCTCTGTTCTCGATGTATCATGAATAACGAGTGTCACGCTCATAATGTTCATAATTGTTCAAATGCGGAAAGCCACTCAAATTGATTAAAATAATATAAGCGCACATTACTTATAATCTACGTACAATACACTACTCTAATCATAAAACATCTGAATTAAATGCTCGATAATTGGTCATAGCTCAAATTTATATAAATTTTAGACTGAAGAGCTCCTCAGTTTAACTAATTCATCAAACTCACCAAATATACTTACCAAACTTACTGACGTCTCTTCATCATTCTCCTCCATCTTCTATTCCTGTGCTTTTAAATGTAGAAGAATTAATGAAATAATGTAATAATATATAAAAATCAAAGCCGTGTTTAATAGTATTCTTCGTCTGTCATCGCATAAAGAACGCCATTGCACTCACACCGCACACCGCAAGCCCGCAACTATTGAAACTAAAGCCAAGTAAGAGTACAGATAGCAGTGGAATAGAAATTTGCATACATTTTCTGGTAAACAAGTCCTACTGTGGCTGCTATTCAGCACGCTGAGCAAACAAAGATTTTTACGACTTTCAATCTGTAATCACAGTTAAAAAATCACTTGAAATAAAACTTTACAGTAACAATTATTATGCTCTTTTCCACTACGATACACCATTGAATTGCTCAAAAAAGCAATTAAAACTGAATTTTACAGATATATTAAAAGTTGAGGCTAATGGTGAACTATAGCTGCAGAGTAAATAAATGTCAAGGATATGATCAAAAATTTGCATTAAAATTATGGTAAACACGTTGACGTTTCTATGCCTACTATTTACGTTCCCAATGAACAACACAAATTCATATTCATTTACATTGAATGATCAACAATTTACAGCTTAAAATTAATCAAATTATAGACAGTACATCCCCTCAACAAAGTTTTACAAATTGAAGAGTAACAGAAAGAAATATACTTACTCAGCTTCTTTCTGTCTTCATGTGCAGCAGACAAGACAACATTAAACGCAACAGAATTCACGTTAGAAATCAAATTAGGAGTGAATAGGAATATACATACAATCTCTTTTCAATAAATGGCACCTACGATTCATTAATTTCAAATAGTGCTTTACAAATAGGAGGAAGAGCATTCCACCACCTCCACGAGGAAAACGAATCAAGGCTCCATAGGGGTGTGGGCGTGAAAACGGAGGATTCTCAGTTCTGCGGAAGAAAATTATAAGGATTTATTTATGTAAATGTTGTAATAATTTGCACATAAATGCAAATTTGGAATGTATTAAATAATAATTTCATACTGAATAGCACTAAAAATTGTGTAAAAGTTTTTTTCATATGGTTTGAGACAACGCTGGCACTTAAATGTTGAATAAAAAGTGGAATGTATTATATTTTTAGAAAGAGGACGTTATGCTGAATAAAATGATATATGATATATTGTGAAATATTCATCCTTTTTTTTGCAATGATTTTTTGAAAAAAATATATCAAAATTCTTCAGTTAATGAA